>JAUZNC010057543.1:0-12636 GCA_034780395.1 Vannuccia rotundouncinata | reverse complement strand
ATAAATAATCATATTGTTTGAATTTTAAATTTTAAATATTTTATTCCTATATAAATCCATGAGTCAAAAATTGCTTTAATTAATTTTATAGCGATCACGGAATTTATCCGAAATATATATATATTGAAGTTTTAATTATTGGACTTTTACTTCTTTTTTCTTCTCCTTTATTAATTATGAAACTTCGAAATGCCCACAACAACATACTTAAATATATTTATTATTTTGATTACAAGATTTATTTGCTCCAACAGCCAGTGAAGGCATTTAGTCTTTATTGGATCTTTTTCTAAGTATAATGTTTCAGTGCTTACATTCATTGTCAAATATGAGTTAGTTAAAATCGTTGAGTTGATTCGTCCACGAGGGACATGGGTGCGGGGAGTATCAGTTTTGGAAGTCCACGTCCTTTATTTTGCCTTTTTAACTGGAAGGGGGCCTGATGAGGAGGAGGAACTTCCGAAGCCTTTTGAGGGGATATGAAGTCCCGACAGCTTAGAGACATCTCCCCAAGGTTGAGCATTATTTTCCAACTCTTTGTCGCCCAGTAGAAAGGTGGAGTACGTTTTCGCACCCTCTATTGCCTGATGACGGACTTGGACTATCGTAAAGTTTAGACTGGCAACTTTACCAGTATTTCTGTGCTGTCCGATGTAGGTCCCATTGAATTAGAGAAAAAAACTGATACTTCCCTACACCCATATCCTTGATCTGCATGGAATTGCAGGTCCATTCGCATCCAGTAGTATTGCGAGGACTTTATCGTTGACAGGGCCCGAAGATTAGTAAAGATGGGTCTCATGATTAGCAGAGTTGAGCCCGTAGTGGATGTAACGTCAATAAAATGAATAGATTTCTCCTTAGATTGGACACAGCGATGAGGACCTACCTTGATGTGTGGGATTATTGGCTGAAACGTCGCTTCAATAATAAAATCTGATGAAGAAGCCATGATGAGAGTGAAAAGTAGACCGATCAATAGACAACCGTCAGAGAGCTCGCGAAAAATGATATTGAAAACAACAACTCACACACCTCCTTATATACCATGATACTCAATTCTTATTGGCCAGAATTTAACTAGTAAAGGTGCAGAGCAATTTAACTAGTAAAGGTGCGGAAATTTAACTAGTAAAGGTGCGGACATTTTTAACTAGTAAAGGTGCGGAAATATTTAACTAGTAAAGGTGCGGAAATTTAACTAGTAAAGGTGCGGAAATATTTAACTAGTAAAGGTATGGGGTGGTCCTCTCGACCAATCCGATTCGAGAAAAAGTGTCACAAAGCTCATCCTTCCATACTACTGTTTTTAATAGTTTTAGCCAATTTAGCTAAAATAATTTTTTTTGCCAAACCATTTCTTTGATATGCTCTCAATTTACCGACCTCAAATATTTACTATATCTTGAAATCATATTTAGTATAAGTTTGTGTTAAATTAAAACATATAAATAAATTCAAGTTGAATTCAGGAACTCCTTCAAACATTTTGATTGTTAAATTGTCTCTAGTTCAATATTTCCACATATTTATTATATCAGCAATATCAATTATCCCCCGTTTTTTATAGGAAGTTTTAAGTATTGTAGAAGTGTGATATTGTATGATTTATAAATTATAATAACTATATAAATCCGGATTAATTTCTAAAAATATTTGTAAATCAATGAAGGAAATCTCATATTAACTTAGTCTGTACACATTTTTGAAAAAAAATCAAATATTTAAATTGTTCATCATCAACAAAATATTCGTTTAAATTGTGCTCTAAATTAAATAAATGTACCACATTTCTTCTAATAAACCTCCTAAAAATATATAAACCCAGGACGTCATTTCGTATTGGATTATTATAACGTATTTAGTATTGTGTAGGTATTCTATACAGGGTGATCCAGAGGTACCTGTATCATAGACATAATACCTATTTGTTTGAAAATTATTTCATTGACAAGTATTATGTATCGGTACGTAAATGCTTCACAATATTATTTTCCCGGCTTCCATGAATAATAATATAGGATAAACAATAATACATGTTATTGGTAAAAGTAATACACGTGTGAGATTGACTGTTAAGAATCGGTGTAGCTATAGCGTGAGAGGTTGAGAGAGCTTGTCATACTGAGAACTTGTAGAGCGGGCGACGTTGAGAGTCTGAGAACTTGAAGGCTGCGAACGAGAAATAAATAAATATTGCAAGAATTTTATACTAAAAGAAATTCGAGCATTGTTCCTGGGCCACAATAATGATTTATACAATTTTTGCCATAATTCTGCATGAATTAAAAACTATTAGAAATTTTAACATGGCTCCTAGGCATGTATTTGATTAATTCTAACTTTCCATGACTTGTAAATAAATATTAAACTGAAAATATTGAAGAAAAAAATTGCACACATATGTATTGTTATTAAAAAATTAAAACAGTGGCAATTCTTACCATGCAACCAGTCATAGCCATTTTGCTCAAACATCCCGCCAATTAATATGGAACAAGAGTGATCTGACAAGGCTCTATGAGTTTATTGATCAATGGGCCGTATGAATAAAAACTAGCAATTGCTTTTTCTAGCCATTTTTATACCTTTTATTGCTTATTAAAATAACCATTTGCTTGTATTTCAGAAATTGCTTAAATACTTGGAGATTACTTGGACAATACTTGGACAACGCATGGAGATTACTCTTCGGTATTTAGCCGATCCAGATTATGTCATCTGTTGCTCAAATTGTTGGAGTATCTCAATCAACAGTGTCCAAGCTTGTAAAGAACACATTATTGGCAATATCAGCGAAACGTGATTTAAGGATCAAATTTCCAATCACAAATGCCCAAGTGACTGATGCAAGGAGAGGTGGTCGTCTGCAAAATTGCGATTCCCCTTTTGCGTAGGTGCAATTGATTGCACGCTCATTAGAATTGACAAACCATCCGGACAATTTAGGTGATGATTTCATTAATACAAGAAATGTATCTTCCACAAATCAGTGAAAATTGTGAAAAATTAAGATTTGTATACTATTATACACATTTAGAATCCTCCATTAGGATCATACATTCATTCCCTTTACATAATTTTATTAACAATTTTTTGCGTTTCTGCATTGCAATTATCAATTAACCCAGATGTTAGGTCCATAATATGGTAGTGTTTAACATCTCAGTTCGGATATTCATGACCAGTATATGTTAGACTGTCTTGATTATTTAAAAATTATATTAACTTTTATGAAACCCGAATCTTTTTTTAGAAAAAAATATGCTAAAAATATTCCAAAAATTGAGCTTTCCCCATATGCGTTATGTGTGTTTTATGATGATATTTTTATATATTTACATGAATAAGTACCTTTTTAATACTATAAACTATTTTTAAGTAATTTGCAACTCTGTTCACATTTGTTATGATGTGTTTTTTTCTAAATAGATCGTTTTCTGATTTTTTGTACGAAATAAAAGTAAAAATAACAATTACAAGCTTATGCTATCTTTTGCTATTGATAATTATCAACTTATATATTAAAAATGTTAGTTTTGTTTCCTATACTTATTAAAAAAATATAATCTTATTTTTCTATTTATATTATACTCTCTTAATTTGTTGGAAATTTTTTTTTTAAATATTTATAAAAAATAGGAAATTTTTTACCTTAAAAGGCACAAATAATTGTTTTGCTATCATTATTACATATAATCGGTATCTTTTCCACGTTTTTACAATATATTTCACGATTTCAAAGGCCAATGTCAACAGTGTGTATATATATATTAAAGAAAAACAAAATTATTTCATTATTACAATATTACAATACTTTCAAAGTAATTACAAATTTAGAAAAACTGAAATTGACGCACAATACGTCATTAAACCATCTGACAGAATCACTGATATATAAATATAATAACAGTTGTTTTTAATGTATATACTGCAGTCTAAACTGAAGTACAAGAGACGAATCATCAGTAACACTAGATCAACACCAACAATGGTGAATTAGTCCAATAAATAGGGTTATAATACTACAAAATGAATGAAAACGTTTCGGTAGCATGTAAATATTAAACATGTAAAGAATCTATAACGCAATGATGCAGTTTTAAAGATTTCCAATCAAAACGTTATTTGCAAAACAATTTTCCAAGTGAACCATTTTTAAGTGCTTTACGAAAATGTTTTCCAGAAGCAAAGTACAGGATACAATTGCACGCGTGCGAAGTAAAAATGATACCAATGCAAATTTCATATATTAGAAAATAGGAAACTGTTCTTGAAAATGAAACATCGCCAATAATCAAAATGATTTGATTATAAAAAAACAGAAGGGTCAACGGTAAATAAGCTACAATGAAGTAGATGTTGACAGTCAGCATCATTTTAAGCATTTTATTATTTTGTGAATTATCGCCAACAGTTTTGTTAGAAATAGTGTGACGAAATTTGTGTGCTCTCTGCAGTGTAATAATAATTACAGAATTAAAAATAATCTGAAATATCATTGGCAGGAAAAGTCGGACGACGGAATCGATCCATGAAAAATATGCCCAAAATTGTATGTTCCATTCAATTCTACATCTAACTCCCAGGGTTAAAGAAGTTATAATGGAAGTTTCTATTGCTACTGGAACATAAATAGCAGCCACACACATACAAGTTAAAACAAGGGGAATAATTGTGCGAATTCTTGATGTCAAAATTTTGACCTTGAGTGGAAAAACAACTATCAGAAATCTTTGTATTGTAACAACGCAGAGGATCCAAGCGGAACATGTAGCAAAAATCAGAAGAAGGTAAGACACGATTTTGCAGCTAAGGTTGTTGAGTGTGAAGACATTAAAACTGAAAGTATTTCGCATCCAGTAGACTAGAGTTCCACAAATGAGACTGCCTGTATCAACCACAGCTAGGACTGTGTAACTAATACTCGTTGGTATCTTCCACATCTCTGGACGAGTGAGTGCATAGAGGGCCAGAGAGTTGCCAACAATTCCGATAATGATTATGACCGGGTAGAAATAAACAGTTATTACATAAATAATCGATAATTCAATAGATCCTGCTGTAGTAACTGAAGTTGTTGAGTTGACATATGTTGCATTTGCAGCTGCCATCCTATCTAAAAATAATAATAAATGTGAAAAATTCTTTAGAAATTCTTTTGTTAAATGTTCTCTATACAAAACGAATAAACGTTATTAAAACTGTTTTTTGCTATGATTTATTTAAACAAATTAAATTTCAGGTACATAAATGGATATATTTCATCGGTATTTTAAATTCTCGGAAAAGACCCCACCACTGCTCAAAGTGTCAAAAATGTTTAAATGAGTGTTCCAAACTTTAATAATAACTCATGTTAGGAGTTAATTTAAAAACATTTTCCGAAACTAAAACACGTAAAAATAGTTTAGCAAGGAATTTTTATTCTGGTGAATTCTTCTAATTAGTGTAGCATACAAAACATTGTAAACTTTTTCCCCTTACAATTAAGTAAATTTTGAAATTATTTATTAATAAATTAATTCATTTTTAGTAAATAATAAAAGCGTGTCCGGAAAAATTGAGTTTTTAAAATATATACATTTAATATTGCTTTTAAATACTAACACTCATATATTATTAATGTATACAATTAATACACAATGTACCAACATAATAATATAATACAAAATAACAGTTCGTAAATACAGAATATGTCGTAAACATCTCTGAGTACAAATAAGTCATTTTAAAATATTTCTCTAATTTCCAATAAGTTGCCCGCGGGGCATATTAAACTGCTCGTTTGGGAAGACATTTTGAGAGAGGTGGTTAAAACATGCTTCCTATACATCCTCCAGAATCGAATCCTAATATATCGATGGTATAAGGTTCGCTCCAAATAAATCGTATTGGTTTGAAAGGTCATCTTTTTAAAAATTTTAAAACACATTTATTAAAATTAATCATAGCGATTCAGACATTTTTTAAAGATTAAATAATTTTAGTTTCTCATTTTTTACACTTTTTTACCCTCCAAAAAGAAACAGTGACTTATAATGGGTAAGTTTTGTTTTACATTTTAAAATAAATGTAATAAAAAAGGCTTTTTGATTTCAAGGTACAATCTACGACTTCTTAAACTTTGTACAGTTGAAACCGTCAACCAAAATAATTTCATGACAAATATGTAAGCTGTGTTTAAACGTTTTTATATCACAAATTGTTAAATCGACTTCAGATGAGTCACTCTAAGTGAAAATAAGTGTTCTAAGCTTTTATAAATTTTATCCGGATAATAAGATTTACAAATTCCAACAAAACTTTTCTGATTATTTTAAACAAATCAGACTTATTGTTACACATGAAAATCATTTTAAAACTTAGATAGTAAATATTTCCAATGAATAGGTTTTTATATTATTATTTCTGCTATACTACTTTGAATATAGCAGTAATAAGCTATGTAAATTCATTATAATTTACATTAAAATACTCAAATATTACTTTTTACTCATTTTATTAAAGATTGTAAATAATCTGTCGATGGTGTCAGCAAGGTTTGTATTTTCGAACAAAACGTTCGAAGGACATCTTTTATAATAAATAATAAATATTAAAATTAAAAAAATAAATTTATTTAATTAAATAAATAAATAGACTTATTATTTTAAACAACATAAACAAAAATAATTATTAATTAATTAATGTAACGACTATTTACTAACAGACAAAAATATTCCAAAAAGTGTAAAATAATCAAATAGTGCATAATTAATAGTGACATTATGTTTCAATACAAATATACCAATGATAATATAATATATTAAATGTAGTACATTAAATTAATACTTTAAATATAATTAAATACACTAAATATTTTCATCATAATAAAACATATCACAATAATAAATCGGTACCATTTTTTTGTCGATTTGGACGGTTTCACACCAGTAATCAAATCACAACATAACAACTATGTCTACACTTGACTTGTTCTTGACCGACCGACAAATTTCGATCCAGTGTACCTAGCGGACTCGTAATTGGTTGGTTGAGTATCAACCCCGAAATAGACACCTAAAAGCCGACTACAGCAAAAGAAGGAAAGAATTGAGTAGGCGTGTATCATACATGCGATCATATAGAGGAAGTCCTTCTCGGGGGCTATTTCCACTAGAAAGTGGGCCGGTATGAAGCTCATCCAAAGACTGAGGTTCACACAAGCGCAGATTAGAAGACAGAACGACTCTTTGAAGTTGTCGGGCAGTTTTCGGGTGAGGAAAGCCAGAACCAGAGTTGCTAGAAGGACCAGGATGTTGTAGATGTAGGGTACAAAGAAGTGAACAAGGGGTCGTGTGCAAACATGGTAGACGACTGGTGCGTATTCGTCAGGCATAATGATGACGTCCGGTGGAGGAATTCTAACGATGTTAATAATTGTAGTGATGATTACCTGAAATAATACAAATAATCACTATGATATCATACTAATAGTAGAAATTAAATTAACCAAATTAAATAAAGAGCTGTATAAACTGCAATATGTTCATATTGTTGAAATTTAATAATAAATTATTATTTCTATTTAAAATATTATTAAAACTATAAAAAAATTAATTAAAAATATTTTCCTTTCATAGTTTGGACCATTTTCTGTGGTTTTATATAAAGGTAGTAAGTATTTTAAATAATTAAAAATAGTTTGTTCTGAGAGTATATATAGAATAAGATTCTACTATTGGAAAAAAAAACTACCAATAAATACTCTGATTTTAAAATAAAGATGAATCCAAATTCAACAATTTTAAACGACTTTAAAATTAGTAAAAGTAAATTATTTTCATTTTGAGATATTTTGCACCACTGAGAAAATTATAACAATCTAGTTGATTATAACATTTGACAACTTTTACCAACTTTTGTCAACCTTTGAATGCATATAGCCACAATAATTAAAAAACTGAACGCAACAGATAACATTTTTATTATATTTAGATAGCATACATATTCTTATGTTTAAAAATGTTTCAATTGTTGGAAAATGTATCCAAAAAGTTGCTAAAAGTTGTTGTGTGTTTTAAAATATTGCAAAAAGGTTTCAAATTGTGCCTAGTGTGCTAAATAACTATAATTTTACAAATTTATAAAGTTTCAAATTTACTTCTGATAATTTCTAATATAGTAAAAATCAGGTTTAAATTTTTCAATAAAATTGGAAACTTTAAAACTTTAAAAACTTTTATAGGTGAACATCTGATTTTTGGAATCGATACAATTGAATGTTATTTGCCTTTAAGATTATTGAATTCAGTTAAATATCTTTGTTTAAAACAATCTATGCGAAAGAAATATTATTTTAAAACTACTGATGTTTCTTTGAATATTTTTTAAAGTTTAGTAAAATTATAGAAAAAAATGATTATCAAAAGATATATATACATACTAACTAACCTGAATTGTGACAATAATACCAATCTGCATAAATTGGGCTCCATCGGTCATATATTTCAGATGTGATTTCATATCGTCACTGGCTTTGAATATCCGAAATATCCGCAAAGATTTAATTAAAATAGTCGCATAGGTGATAGTGACCAGCAAATCGGATATAATCGGAAGAGCAATGCATTTAGTTGCATCTGGATCACCAAAAAATAGAAAAATAGAGCAAAACTCGAGCAATGTGGTAATGGAAAGTAAAAGTGTCAGTTTGAAACTGGACGCCTTCACAATGCGATGTTCATGATATAGACAAAACATTATTAAGACTATTACATTTAAAAGGATAGATATACTTGCAACTCCGCAGAAAACGATGCCTTCACTTTGGGTGAAATTATTCGCAGTATGGTCCAAACGATGGCACACTTCAAAATTGATCTGATCTGGCCAGAACAACAGTGGACATTTTTGACAGCTGGTTTTATTTTTAACAACAATTTCGTTCAAAGCACACGACTTACACTTCCAACAACACAACTCCTTTTCTATTATTGGTATTTCGTTGCCTTTACAAGGATAGCTGCAAATGGAAATTGGGATACTATTATTGTCGGTAGTCCAAAAAACTTTGTCCTCATCAATTTCTATCGAATCGTTAGCAATGCTATACGTCCCAATAAACTCTTTTACAAATCTGTTGTCTTCTGTTTTTTGCATTTGATTTATTTTCATATTTATCATTGCATCTCCTTGTTCTGAAAAAGAAATGGGGTGCTTATGAATGTCTGATGACAATATTGAAACATTGAGGAGAGTTTGATAGAGCAATGGTCCCTTAATGCATGACTTGAGAAATGATTTATCTCTAAATCCTTTCGGACAATTTTGTAAAATCAAATTATGAAGAGCTTGGCCATAGACGTTCACTATGTCTACTGTCATAGATATCCGCGAATCTGGTATATATTTTCCCGAATCATGAATAGTTAAATTCTCGTATTTCTTGCAGGAGTTATGCTTGTACGATTTGCACCTAAAAAAACTTTCGAAAATTAAGTTTTTCAGTTGAGGATCATTTTTATTAAGGTCCTTTAGTTTAAATTTTGAAAAATAATTATGAAATTCTTCCACATTTGAAGACGAAAACAAACTATAGATGGAAGATAATGTCACATTACCATAACCCTTTCCAGAAATGAAATTGTCGTAAAATATAAATATTAATTTTCGCGTATTCGATATATTTACGTATCTGAGAATTTTTTGAGTAACAGTATATGGAACGTAAAGAATAACGACGTTGAGATTGCTGTATCGAATAATTCTATCGGCCACTTCATGTATCCTCTTCAAATCACTGTATTCAGCTAAACTTTCCACAATTGGGTCGCATATTTTCAGTTCTCCTTTGAGTTCAGCGAATCCCTCATAGAACTGGAAGCCAACATTGTTGTTATAATGCACAATTGCAACGTACCGCCAACCGTAAAACTCCATAATCCTAGCGAACATACGACCGGTCACTTTAGCATTTGGCAAAATTCGTGCAAAATAAGGATGCTTATTTTTGTCACTCAGTGTGGCATCAATGGACATTGGCGATAGCAGAGGTATTTTATAAAGCTGCAGTAATTGCGATAGAATGAGTGTATTTGAGCTTCGTAAGCCACCGATTGCTCCAACTATTTCGGTTTGTTTAGGGGCTGTGATTTGAACGTTAGTTTTCCAGAATGGACGAACGTATTGCAGAGCACCAGCCAGAGATTTGGACTCCTTGAGACAGGTGTCGATAAAAACAAAACCTATGGTTATATTAGGCAAGATATCAGTCCGTTCATTCAATCTATGTATCGCCCATTCGATACTCTGTTCAATTTGAAAAAACGCTTGGGATATTTTTGAGGAGCAATCGGAATATGTTGAGAATTTTCGTATCGGCATGAATATTCCCAGATTAAGATCACCTTTCAAATAAAAAGCTTCAAAAGCCGGTGTTAAGACCAGCAGCAGCACAAACGTTGGCAGCATTGTTTTACACTCTATAATTGTGGGTGTGTTTAAATCCTCTGTTTGAGGTTATTATATCGTTTCTGGGAAGGGTAAATTATTGTGGAGCCAACGGAAATCTGATTGGACGAATTCTGTTGACAATTTAGTTTCCTTTTTCTCAGTGATTCAATGATATTTTGATTTCTGTTAGAAATTATTAATATTTATAAATTGGTTAGAAGTTTTTGATATCCAATGGATCTATTGCATGTCTTTAAAACAATCAATTTTAAATTTATACAAATATGATGTTCCAGACAAGGAAGTCAATTTACAGAATGTATCCTACCGTCAGCAGGGAAACAGCTGGCCGGGATATTAATGTAAAATATGTAATGGTGTTCTGACGATTAGGAAGTCATAGGGAGTCTTTTGATTAGTTATGGAAATACAATAACAACATCAGCCAGCGAGAATGAAAATTTGTTTGAGAAAAATACTTAATACTTTTTTTGTTAATTATGTAATAGTGTTTATTACGTATAATGTGTGTCGCATAAATATTTTATTCACAATTTTGCCATTTGGCTGGATTTGGTGCTTGGTAGTAGGGGTGTGGAACTTGGGTCTGGGGTGACGAACTGGTGGTCTGGGGTGACGAACTGGTGGTCTGGGGTGACGAACTGGTGGTCTGGGGTGACGAACTTGTGGTCTGGGGTGACGAACTTGTGGTCTGGGGTGATGAACTGGTGGTCTGGGGTGACAGACTGGTGGTCTGGGGTGACAGACTGATGGTCTGGGCTGACAGACTGGTGGTCTGGGGTGACGAACTGGGGGTCTGAGGTGACGAACTGGTGGTTTGAGGATTTTTAAGGACCCTATATCCCTTACGTGAAAAATTATGAATCCTAAATTGCTTCTGTAGAGTTTTTGTATAAAATAATTGTTGTAGCGTTGTAACTTTAATCAAATAGGATTGCCTGGTTTTTTGACACTCCTCCATTAATATTAGATCAAATTTTCTTCTAAACTTTGTTTAGGGAAAAAGTTTTAGTTCCATAACAAAATAACGAAGTGATATTTTGATTTCGTTTTTCGGTATTTATAAGCAATTAATGTTTTAAACAAATGAAAAGGATTTTCAATTTTTATGAAATCGACGCAATAAATAGATTATTTTCAGTTATTTACCCTGACATCAACGGTTTAATAAATTGGTCATTTCTAATCATTTCTTTGTCGCAGCAATACAACATTAAAAAATTACAGGATTATATGTTGAGGACAAAACTCTATGATTCAAATGATCTTCCATTTTTGTAAACATTCGCAATTCTAACTCAATGCGAACCGAATTGAAAAAAGAAAATATAATAAAGGATTTAAATAAGTGAAAATATTCAATTAATACTCTCTAACTCTCAAACTAATCAACATTAACAATGAACCAGACAAATGATAAGATTATATAGGTGCATTCAAAATACATTTATTTGAAAAACTTGAAAAGCATTAATGTAATAATATAATACTTTGGAGAACAATTTTCCAAGTGGTCTATTTCTAACTGTTTTCTTCATCTGTTTACAAGTATACTATCTAGAAATAAAACTTGTATTGTTTAATATTTTAAAAGTTGGAAACAAACCACTTTCATTAATTAAATAATTTATTAAATATCAAATAAGATCAAGCTTTTATGGCGCTAACTCAGTCACATTATCCTGGTTAGAAATGTAAGATAAATGACGATATATTACTTACCACAAATTTAAGCTCGATCAGAAGGATAGATTGAGTAATGAAGAAACTTTTATTTGAAAATCATCCAATTTATAGAACTTATATTTATATTTTTTCTTTTATCACATTTTTCGCTTTGTTCCAAAAAAATCTAATTGGATTGCTGTTGTATAAGGTGTCGACAAAGAGCTAAGGGGAATACTTTGTATCAAAAAAAGAATCTTGGGGATAATTTTACATATTTTTCATTTGTCAAATCGTAATTAATGACCATTATTATTCACAAAAAGATTTATCAAACTATAAATATGCAGGGTTGGAAAAAGTGACGCACCTTAAACATTATTAGTATTATATTTATAATTAGGTAATCTTATATGTTGACAGCAAGTAAAATATTCAATTCAATACAATACAATACAATACAATACAATACAATACAATACAATACAATACAATACAATACAATACAATACA
>JAUZNC010057542.1:0-12636 GCA_034780395.1 Vannuccia rotundouncinata | reverse complement strand
TTACGCATAAA
This sequence comes from Vannuccia rotundouncinata, assembly GCA_034780395.1. NCBI lineage: Eukaryota > Metazoa > Platyhelminthes > Proseriata > Coelogynoporidae > Vannuccia > Vannuccia rotundouncinata. The sequence continues at coordinate 12,625 of JAUZNC010057542.1, read as the reverse complement.
ACGTGTTATTTTGCCAATTTAGAGAAGTTAATTACGATATCGATGGATAAACTCACACAACCGCCGGAGTAGAACGCCGATGAACCGTTTTGTTCTTCGGTATCAGAGGGGGTCCACCAGCGTCCACTGCAACATCAACACGGCAGCCACCAAAAGATCGTGACCGCTGTTGTCCGCCAGAGGAACCGCCGGCAGCCAGTTTATTGTTGCGGTCAATCTGCCGCTGTCGCATCCAGGAGGTGGATCGCTGAGCCAGGGTGACGGGCAGGGCGGGGAGTTGGTTAATCACATCGTCGATACTCCTGAAGTTGGCCTGATTGCCGGCAAATTCTAGATGACCGGTGGAGCGCATGTGCTGCACATTGAACAGAAAGTTAAGTTTTTTAATATTATGATAACGAGGGGGGGGGGGGGGGGTTTGCTGACATTATTTATTAAATATTTTGAGAAAAGCAAACTCTCGTGGCTTTTCTTAAAATTAGGTTTTACTACTTTAGCGGAAAAAGGATTTTCATGGACCCATGTGAAAGATCATGAGAGCGGTTCCATCTTCATCCCTTCAAAATTTATCCTTTTTCAAAATCGGCTCTTATATAAATGTAAAAGCACTAACTAGCTCACATTATGTGATAATCAACCGGTTATAGTTGTAATAAACATGAAAACACATCAAAATTTCGAATAATTTAAAGGAAATCCATTTTTTTAATTTTGAGAAAATATTTCGGACATTTTTAAATAAATTTTAACATTTTCTTCAATTTTTGCAACATAATGATAATAAATTCCCCCCGTAAAAAAGCCCGTTACGAATAAGGTTAACAGTTTCACCATAAACAGAGATTAATAATCAGTCAGTCAAACACACTTTGTAGAGACTCTTAAAACTTTTGAGGCAGCATTCACAGAATCCCGATTGGTCGACCTTCTTAGTTTTTGGTCGCTTGGACGTTCTGAAAAGCAGAACAACAGAACACCACCACCTTACGAGTCACCAATCACACCAACAATGAGTGTGGCACCAACTTTGTAGGTCGGGGACGATTGTCAGCAGCAGTTGCAGCCACAGCCTCGACGACATCCACTGCAGAACTGGTCCTAGCCGGGGCCCTCTTGGGGACAGGTGTGGCCCAATAGTGGGGCATGTAGTCACTCTTCTCCTTGAAGCAGGGCCGCAAAATGTTGTTCTTGTCGAGGATTTTGAGACACGGCCGAAGCAGGCGTCGCACTAGAGAGGGGCGGCAGGCTACAGTTATCGTGACAGGACACGTCCTATCGGCAGGGAGACTTACCTCCTGACAGTTTATCCTTCTCGTCGTCTTGTTCGGAGTCCTCGTCTTCATAACACTCCTGAAAGAGGGACACGACACGTCTGGAAACAATCACAATTGTCAGAAGCAGGCTCGCTACCTACCTTCCCGTAGAGAAACAGCTCCGGGCAGAACTCCTTGATCCACTTACGAACGGCTGGAAGGACAACAACGCCACGATCTTAATAAGCTGAATGAAAACCTGCACTGACAGCGGTTGTGACTTACTCTGGCCGGACAGGATCTTAATTCCCATCTGGCGCGCTCTCACCAACAAGTCGGTTTTGAGGAGCGAGGTGGACGGGGTGGGTTGTAAACAGTTCTCCAAGGAAGACGCGGGTGAGCCCGTAGAGGCGGGGGTTGGAGGGGGGCAGTAGGGGGAGCCGACACCGGTAGAACTCGTCCTCTCTCGCGGCGTGTTTCCGTTTGCGAGACTTGCGAGCATGCGTTGTCCGCGAGATAGCTGACGATAGAGGGAAGGGTGTATTGAATCTATACGGCATATATTAAGGATATTGATTCAATGCGCACAATGTGAATTGCGAACATATCTGCAAATAAAAAGAGAAAAGAGTCGAGAATCGACTCCACTCCCCACTAGGCAAATAACTTCAACTCAGTCTATGCTTTTAATTTAGATTGCAGATCTAGCTGTAGTTTTAGTGCAATGTCTATGCTTCTGATAGAAATGAGTATATTTCGATAAGAAAAATTACTTAGTAATAGAATCCATTCGCAAATTACAAATGGAAGATTAAGTAATAAATTAGTTAAGATAGTTTCTGCGTTTTAAGGGTCAATTATAAAAATGTAACACTGTTTATCATGTATGCCGTAACATTGATAATAATATAATTATAAAAATATAAAACAACAGATTACTAATATGTTAAATAAGTTTGGATATTTTTAATGAACTTGTCTAACTAAGGGTTTTCAAGAAATAGTGAGAACCACATTTACTATTAGGTGTAAACTAATTACCCAGCTAAACACATCCACGAAATGGTGGTGCACACAAAAAAAGAATTGAACTAAACGAGTTTAAAATTAAATATATTGTTCATTATTATTAATGCACCTGTCCAAAAGAACGATATCTGTTAACAGTGCTCAAACAGGTCACGGTGCACTAGAAAGCATTCAGAAAACTGCCCAAAACTATATATTCTGTGATTATTGTTCAGATATAAAACTATTTGTTTATCTGAAATGGTCTGAAATATGAGTTATTTTATGATCAAGAAAAGACAATTTGGCTGATTACAACACGCTCTACATTCGCATTCACTAAGAAAAGAATTGAAAAATCAACAATAGTATAAACTCTAATGAAGTCTTTCTTCAAAATTACTTTCTACTTTTCCAAATAATATTTCGGATTGTCTAATAATGAGAATATATAAATACAAATTGATTACTACATTAAATGATGTATTCGGCAGGTTTATCAAGTCAATGAACATAATAATATATCGTGTCCAATTTATATTATAATAATTGTATTAATGTATCCGATAAATTAGTTACATCAGGCAGATCGATATGTTTGTAGATATTGAAGAAGTAAACAATAGATAGGTAAAAATAATTTAAAAACAAACACTCACAACTTTCGATGACGAGCACGCTCTCTCTCGTGGTGTTGCTAGACAACTGTTGCCAGCAGTCCCTCCCCCCAGCGCCATCAACATAGCCTGTCCACGACTTGTCAAGCCACCACTGGCAGCTCGGGTGGACGTCCCTGTCTGCCTCAGTCCTCCCATCACTCCGGTTTTCTGGTGCTGTCGAAGAAGGGAGCGCGCGGGAACCCCAGCCGGACTTTGCGGCCCGCTAGAAGGTGTCAAGAACATGCCAGGACTGTCGGGCTCTCCTGGAGATAATTGAAAGTGAATAGATTCATGAATAAACAATAACTGAGAGAGAGAGATTGACCTACCCTTGTTCCAGCCACCTGGAGAAGCGGGTGACTGGGCCCCACTGGTGAGTCCCGTCGCAGCTGACGAGGCCAGCACAACCGGAGGTGGTATGCGACCTTGAGAACGTGACGTCACCACGTAGTCCACATCCTTGTCAAAAAAGTCGACAAGCACCTGAAAGATTGGCAATGAATTATAAAAACTTGGTTAATTTACAGGTTATGTGAGATTAAATGTTAAGATATCTACGAATTTAGGTAGTTATAGATATCGATAAGTTTTGGAGAAGGAAGTTCCAAAAATATCTATGGATTGTTGTAATAGTTTTTGTATAGAATTTCGAAAAGGTGAATATTTTCGAATTTGAAAATATTAAATTAGATTTTGGTTTGAAGTGAATTATTATTCAGAAAGTTTGTGAGACCCGTACGCTAAGGTCGGTTTGAGTTTAAGAAAGAGAATCGGGGTACAGAGACGATAAATACGAATTTTATTTCCAGTTGATTGGGAGCACCGGGTAAGTAAATAAAAGAACACATTAATAATAAATTCTCTTCGTTAAGTAATATCGACTTATTTATTTGTTTGGACGATAATTAATTTATAATAAATTAATTGATTAGGTATTATTTGTATATATCCACTCGGGCCCGCTAGCCGACATATCTGTTTAGCTTTAAAACTAATTTTAAAGAAGTCCACATTCTCAGCTTACTGCTTTGATTCGTCGGAGAATTCTTTCAAGTTCGTGATCAGTTCTTCCGTTAATATCATAGTGCATAAAGATTCGTTTATTTCGCAATTGTAAGTGACCATTGGGAGTTGTTGCAGTAGTTTTCTTAGACGACAATGCATTTTCTGGTTGCACGTTTTCCTTATTCTTGGTGCCGGCCATGAGCACAGAAGAAGGGAGACGTCAAAAGAGTAGATTTCACAATACTCCAAGTGTTAGTGAATCATAATTTTTCTGATTAGTGTGATTAAAAATTATCTATAAAAAGAAAAAATGTGAAAAAAATAAAATAAAATCATTTAGTATCAAATATCTAATGAAATATATTATATTACAAATCGTTTACTAATTTTTAACAAATTAAAAATATGTTGACAATAATATATGATCAAACAAATTTGTAAATGTCAATCAATACAATTTCATTTGTTATGTAAGTTTTAGTGATCCAAAGAATATAGATGATCCAACCATTCCTCTTACCTTATAAATAAATGAAATAAGTTTTGCAACTATACTCAATTAGGACATAAAAAAACAATATACAGTGAAACCTATTTAGTATGTATAACCTGAGTATGGACAATTTATATAATCATATGGGTGCAAAGTGAAAAGTCGTAAAATTAAGATAGTTGTATTTCTTTTATTGTATTGTAAATTAAAAAGTCATACTTAAATAAGCAGGCATGTGATTGACCCTTAAAAAATTTAGGAATATTTTGGAAAATTTGAGGAATAGTAAAAAATTAAAGAATAAGTACAAAAATCATTAAAAACCAAAATTAATTTTGGATACATGATACATTTTGTAATTAAATACAATATATGTGGTGTACAATTTTTTTGAAATAGTATAGAAATGATGTGTGATGTAATGGATTGTCAGTAGAAGATCTGATAGAGGTAGGAATTCTTAGTTAAAACAAGAAGTCAGTAGGGGTGTCATGGCTATGCCAATAGCATAAGCCTATAGATCCATGCAAAGCATGAAAAAAATTGAAGCATCATTACATTTAAATTTAATGCATATAAATAGGTGTTTAGATGCACCATCATGATTATGATGAAATTTGAGGAATTATTTATGCTTTTGAGCTCAATTTGAGAAGTTTTTGAGGAATTCAACAGGACCTCAGAAAATTGAGGAATTTGAGGAGCAATCACAGGCCTGAATAAGTCAAAAAATACAAGTGAATTGTGATGATTGTGAATAATCCATGAATTAATATCGATTTTAACACTTCAATCAATAATATTGATATATTGTTAAGGTAAAAACATATTACTAAACATTAAGATATCCTATTTACTTTAATATTTTATAATAAATGCATTGTAATTCAATTATGAATTTTTATTTTTATATACTATTGTTCAAATACGACTTTTTCATATAAGTTTAAATAATTATTACAACAATTTCAATAAGACTTTTTAAATATGATTAAATAAATACAATTTTTTTAAGACTTTCCAATATGACTTAATTATGTTTGACTATTTAAATTTTATTACTATTCACCATGGATCCATTCATACCAATAAATAGTATATAAGAAGCAGATTCAAAATCTTTATCATAATATTTATTCATATATAATTTAAAGAAAAATAATGGAAAATAATTACATAAGAACAAATATGGGAGCTGTACCACCTTTTTAATAGGGGCCCCTTAGAATAATGAAAAATAGTATTTTCTAGTGTTTAATCAATAAACCGTTCTGTGACCTATTATTATTGTACTTAAAAATAGAAAAAAAATTGTTTTACTTATTTATTATATATATGGATATTACTATTTTCTCCTATTGGAGAAATCTATGGAAATGAATATAATTTATTTGTTTTACTTAATTCATTTCCTATCTGTTTACATTATGAACATTCATAAGCATTGGACTGATCAACTCAGTTTGAAAGATATAGGAAATAAAAGAAAAAGTCTATAACTTATACATTTTATGTAAACTGTTGATTCTTATTTTGATCTATCGACTTTGGTGTAAATTCTTATTACATTTTGTATGTATTTCCTGCGAATTAAAAAAGTACCTATAGGTATATACATATATGTATAAATCATTCACATTACATTACATGATTATATATTATAAAACTTTATTTTGGCATTTTAAATTCTATTTTTTGTAGGATTATTAGGGGGAGGGAAGGGGCCCTAAGCAAATATATCAGCTGTACTATGTTCAAAAACAGTGCTATGGCCCTGCAATAACTAGGTATATTAAACACAATTCCAAATACCCTGACTTGCTATGAACCCTGTAATAATACAACAACTCAATATTTATTTTTGCACATTTTAACCCTTGTCCTTCCTTCATTGTTCATAATATAATGTTCCTTTTGTTTCAATTGTAACCTTATGTAAATAATAGACATATGTCTGTATAGAAATAAATTTTTCAAAAAATATACACAAAATTAGTGTTTCAATGTAGGAGAAAATCTATTAGATGGCCCAGTGTTACCAAGATCTGCTTGATAATGTCTTCCTAAATAGTTACATTATGTGGCATTGTAAAAATCTTGATCTGAAAAGTAACAAATTGCATGTTTCTACAGAAAATTTGCCTTCTACTAGTGAAAGCTCACATTTAGCAACAGATAAAAAGAGGAAACTTATCTTCTAATACAAAATTGTTGATGAAGTTAAGACAGCCAAATAATTGACCAGAGAAAAATTCTCACAGGCTGCAATTCTATTTTATCCAAGAATTTCAAATAGAAAGTGCTTTACTGTATGCACCAAGTGCACATAATATGTAAATGTATGTCTCAAACATAGCTACAAGGACATTGCATATAAATTTTACATATTTTATATACATATGATTCACATTTCATATCATTTTTATAATTTGTAACAAAATGTTTTAATTGGTCAAATTTGATTCCACACCGTAATTGAAACTAGCATAATGAATAATACAACCAAATATGCCTTTAAAGTAAATGCACTTTCAGCCAAATATGGCTATATTAAAATGTTGGTAAAAATGTAATAGTAATAATAAATGTAAAGTGCATAAATTTGTTAAGGAATAAATAGAATATGCCAGTTAAACTGGCAATATCTTAATCCTGTCCATATTGGGAAAAGGGGGACAATTCAGTTCCCCCTTTGCAATTTTCACTAGAATTTTTATTAATCAATTTGACAATAGTAAGCTGTCATGAATTTTTTATAAATATAATGATATTATAAAACTTTTAATGTAAAATTTACTTTTACCCATGTGGACAATCTTGAAAGAGGTTTTATCCCTATCTCTCTAAATTTATGATTTTTTTTAAATTTTACAAAAATGGATATTTTTTAATTAAAATTACTGAATAGCATATATTATATAATAATTAGCTAGAAAAAATAATAATAAACATGAATCAATATCAAAATTTTCAATGAAAAATTTTTAAATAGAAAAATTATATTAAACAAATTAATTTATAAATTGTATTTGCATCAAAAATTTTCTCTTTTTATTTTTCCAATTTGTGCAACATCATTTAGTAGAAACATTTTTGACTATCATCATGACAAATTTTATTCCTTTGGAACTATAGAAACATCATAATTGGAAGAGGAGAGAGGCTGAATTAGCTCAAAAAAGCAAAAATAGGGTTAATTGAACTGCTAAAAATAGAATGTAATTTGAGCTAGCCCAGTTTGCATTCCATGACCATAGTATTTCAGGTATTTATCAATATTAATCCAATTTAACTATTGAAAAATAGGGTTTGGTGTATAAGGTATGCCAGATGTATCCTTGTTAAGCTAAAAAAATGGCAATAGATTATAACATATATAAATTTATGGTATATATTTGAACACATGGCTGTAAATAACAAATAATTAAATAAAGTTTTGAAAATAATTCGAAAAGGCTCCCTCCTTACAATTCGAATGCTCCAGTGAAACTATGAATGCACCAATGAATGCACCATTTAATATATAGGTCTACTTTTCATTAAGACTAACTTTTTATATTGACAATTGAGTTTGCCACAGAGACTAATAAATAAAAGAAACATAAACATATAATTCATATAAAAATAATTAAATTTGTATATTTATCACACTTTACACTTTTAAAATGTCTTAAAAATATCTTTTACTTTATGTCAAACTTGAAATCACTTTTAAAAAAGACGTTATAATTTCATAAAGGTCTATTATAATATACATAAACAAAAATTTTTTATGAATGATAAAGTTTTAATACAATATAAATAATTACTTAATGTAAAAATACACAATCTATGCAATTAGAAAATAATAATTTTAAAATGATCTTCAACGATGCAAATAATACTAATAGTTACGGCATTAATTCTTCTTCACTGAAAACTGACAAAAAAGTGTAGTTAATATAAATATTTTTGCATCTAAACTAGTCTTTTGATGAGTTTTCCGCAAAAACCTTAGGTTTTCAAAATAACCTTCTTTTTTTCTTTAGACCGATCATTGGTGATTCAAAAAGTAATACTTTTTATATTCGAATTAAATCAGTTATGTATTGATATTTTTAATACTTTTATGAATAATTAATTAATGTATTGATTAATTTAATTATTTATGAATAATTAAAAAGATTTTATTTTGAGAAATGAATAGAAATAAATTCAATATAATGGTGGTTTAAGTATTACGGAATGAATATGGGGTGGGTTGGTATTTTATTGTTCTTATGCGCATTATGCAGGGGCCTGTGGAAGGTGGGGGGGGGTCATTCATTTTGTAAACTGATCTTTAAAAAAATGTAAAATATACTATTCATATTTTTAAAAACGAATGTCAGATCTGAACTAGTTGTCAATTGATAATCAACCATAGTCATTGCCAAGTAGGTGAAAAACGCTTTACAGGTTGTTACAGATTGCAGACATAAACAGTTGTGTTTTCGGAACCTAGAAGTTTTTATAGTTCCGTTTATTTTCACAAACACGTTTCTCCTTGGACCATTGCCTCTCATATAGTGCTCATAAAAATGGTGAGTTAAAGGAATATAATATACAATATATATATATATCAGCTGATCAGCAATATATTTCATTATTTTTCGTTTATCAATAAAGCGACACATTCTGCCAAATACTGCTACGGCATACCTTATTTAAGCGATTTAGTTAATTGCCCAACAGAATTCCTACAATTTTGAATAAAGAATTTGTTCATATGAGATATAATAATTATTGTCCTAAATTTTTTATTTTTTTAAATATAGGAGTGTTTAAAGCCTGGTGTGTAACGAAACGCTTTTTTGCGTGTTTCAGTTTGCATTAATTAAGAGCTGTGGTGGGGTCTCAAACAACTGCGAGTTACGAAATACTTAAACAGCTTAGTTAATTTTTTTATTAATGGAATCAGTTATCATATTAACAATCATTTGTATTTAATTAAATATTAATAAATTATTTGATAATATTTTTTTAGCTATTACAAATATACAACAATAATTCCATTAATTAATACTCCTTAATTTATGCCCCATATTATTGGTTTTGTTGTTTGTAAACAAAAATAAAAAACAAAACTATAATTAAGAATTAAGTGAATATTTATTTAATTAGTACATGCAAGTGTAGGGTAAGTGATCAATTCGTATCTATTGTCAAATAAATATTATTTATACAATGTTTAAAAATATGCAGGTGTATAATATTTAAGATTCTTGATGCCGACATATCTTTACATTTTATCAAACAAAGCAAGTAAATAAATTAATAATGGGAAAACAGATCAGAAAGCAAAAATTTTGTATGCTTATAAGAACAGGTAGTAAAACACAAACATGAACTTATTAATTAATAATTATACTACTTACAGAAATATAAGTATTATAACAGTATATCAAGTATAACAAGGGTGATAAAGTGATTACATATGTATAATGTTTTTAAAGTATTTCTGTGTAAGAAATCTACATTTTATTCAAATGTAGATATTAATGAAAAAAATATATTTACAAAATACAAATAGACATACTACTTCTACAATACTACTATCCATATAATCAAATAATTACATAGTCTAGATAAGGAGTCGTGGACATGGTGGAAGGTATGCTGGGTGCTGTCAGTTCTAAAACTATAAATGCGTCATTATAACAAAACATTACAACAAAATAGTGCAACTGATGGGACAATGAGGAAGGCTAAATTAAATACAGAAATAAAGGTGGCAAGCGAAACTCAATATTTGGGGAGGAATAGAGCGAGGCAAAACGAGTTCACTACAAATAAATAGTTCTACTGTAGGGATGAGAATGTAAATAATATACGAAACAAGAGAAGGGAGGACTACAGATCAATGAATAATGTGGAGATTCCTTATTTACAAAGCAATCAATAATTAATTATGAACAAATACAACCAAATATTTGTCTAGAAAAAAGTTACTCCAATACCAACTAGATGTGATGTCACCAGCAATCAAAAAGCTGAGGTAGTCAAATGTATTTTTGAACAAGAAAAAGCAAAGAGATTTCCCCCTCTGGTCTGAGGTCAAATATCAAACAAATGTTTGTGCATTGTAAGGTCACTCTATGGTACTATTAATTAAATCAATAGTTATAAGATTAATATTAAATAAATATCGATCGTTAAAAAACCGATGTCAAACACCATAGATATAGAACTTTACATTAAATAAACTGTCATCAAATATTCGAATAAAAAGGCGTATAGATCAGGTATTGATTTTGTATTAATACATTATTTTAAAAAGAAAGAATTGATTATTTTTAGCTGAATGTTTGAGGCTTCCAGTTTGAGAAATGAATCAATTTTATACTTTTATTTGAAGTAATAGATAATGAAATTACGATATACAATCGTGTCAATACGTAATTCAAAAATTATTTACTTAAAATGAATTCATGAATATGGACCAATAGAAATTCGAAAAATATTGAAAATTTAATGAAATAAATTATTCCGTATAAAGCTGCATAATGTAAATATCTATGATTGCTCTTTCTGCGCTTCATCGATTCGATATGGGCCACTAAATGCTTGTTAATCGGTCAAATATCGGGGATTATTGTCAGGCGTCGGCCTCTCTATAACCTCCAGTGAAGCGGTGAGGTGGCGGAGGGGTGGAAGTGTCTGACCCGGCACTACTAGCTGTGGCAGTTGTGGGCCGACTGCCGTGTATTCCATACTCGGAGTAGTCGCGAACCCGTGGCGGCTCAACAAAGAGGGTGGGGGTGCCTCGTCTGGTCAGGGTGTTGTTGTCCGTTGCAAGGTGGGGTCGGTGCTGCACGCCCGCATGTTGTTGGTGGTGGTTGGAGGGGGCTGGATTTGAACTGGGGAGGGTTGGTACTGGAGCCACTCCCTCCATACCACTACCTCCTGATTGTTGTTGATGGTGATTGTCGTAGAAGGGAGCTGGGACTTCGGCTGAAAAGAGTTGTGGAGTCAAGTAGATCAAATCATGATACAACAAACAATGATCACAGTGGTCCAACACGATAATCACAGACATGTTAAGCTAAACTTTCGTTAATTTCAGACTTTTTAGGTGAATTTCGTTGTGGACATTTTCGACTGCCATTCAACGCAGCTCATTTTAAGTTAGTCAAAATTGCTATCCTTACCGGCGGTTTGAAGCCCCTCCCAGTATGTGGAAGCTCAAATCAGACCGGTATGGATAGGGTTAACAAAAAAGAATAAATTCTAACTTATTCTCCAACAATTGAGAGAAAGAACCCACCTCTCATCCTCGACTGTCCATATCCACTGGTCTGCATGTTATCACCATGTTGCTGCTGCTGCTGCTGGTAGTGATGCAGATCAGCCTGATACTGGGCCTGCTGCTGTTGCACATACGCTTGGTGGTAGGGGCTGTTCTCATCACCATGGTAACCTCCACGGCCGGTTGCTGTGGGGTATCCACCGCCGTTGCTAGCGGCAACAGGAGCCCCTCGATCGCCACCGTTGTTGGATCCGGCACCATAACTCAACCGATTCTCCTCCATGCCTTGCTGCTGGTAGTAGGGGTGATTGCTGGTGCTGTTGGTGTCCAGGTTGTTGTGGTAACCGTTGTCATGATTAGCGGTTAGGGCCGCCTGTTGTTGTTGCTGCTGCTGCTGAAGATGTTTGGAACGAGCGTAGTTGGAGGCGGCTTGCTGCTGTTGTTGTTGCAGTTCCAGTTGGTGTTGTTGGAGTTGTCTAGCGGCGTTGTCAGCTTCCTGTTGGTCACACTGTGTGAGGTATAGGTCGTAATATTTATATATCCATAATAAATATTTATTTGATAGGATTGAAAGAAGTGATTTGAATAGTTGTCATGAGATATGTCTGAGTCAAGAATGTTGAAAAATAATTTATGAATCATGTATGTTTGACAAGTTTATGAGAGTTATAATCAATGACATATTTATTATTTATCTAGACCGGCAAACTGATCAAAAAAAAGTCCAGAGCGCATTTTAAGTATATACAGGGGTGAGAATGGTATTTAATTATTATAGCGGAAGGCCCTAGGAGGGCCCAAGGAATAAAAAATGCCCAAAGGAAAGTGGACATATTTTATTTTGTGGGTATAGATACTTAAACTTCAATAACAATACGAAATATGTGAAGTACAGATGTACTCTGAATGATATAGTTACTTTAGTATTTATAATATTAAT
>JAUZNC010057541.1:0-12636 GCA_034780395.1 Vannuccia rotundouncinata | reverse complement strand
GGGTCAAAAAAAATAAAAAAAATTTTTAGGGGGGGGGGGTCAAAAAAAAAAATTTTTTTTTAGGAGGGGGGGGGGGGTCAAAAAAAAAAATTTTTTTTTAGGGGGGGGGGGTCAAAAAAAAAAAATTTTTTTAGGGGGGGGGGGGTTCTTTGTTCTAGTGGTTTGGAGTTCCCCTTTACCTACTACTGTATAAAGTTATAGCGTGACTAGTTTAAATCATATCTAGTGCAATATGGTAACCTTTTAAATTAAATCTTTTCTATCCATATAAACTATTGCTTTTACTACCTACAACGGATTATTTCCACTTATTTTATCAGGTTTAACTGTTTACCTCAACTGTCCACCTTAGGTTTTCCATCGAAACCAGTCCGTCCAACCTCGTCGTTTAAAAAGTTGGAATTACCTTAGAAAATTGAAAAATAAAATCAAGAACTGCTTTCTCAATACCAGTATCAAAATCAATCAAATGGTATTGTATACACATGAATTTCATTGCTTTGATCAGATTCTGTCGATAATTTCAGTCCAGTTACACAAAGGAATCTTGTGGTCATCAAGTAATTTCCGTATCTGAATTTCTAATGGCCTAACAATTTTAATGATCTCGACGTTACTTTGTTGATATTACAATAACATTCTACATTCAGTTTGTGGAGGAAGTATAACTTGACTGAATCAAAGTTAATTGCAAGTACAAAAAGCATGTTCTAGGTGACTGACTTGAGTATGTAGAGCCAGACAAATAAAAAACAATATGAATCCTAGCTACAAAAATATAATTTATTCTAAACGATTTTATAATTATTCCTTTATCTTTGCTTGAAAGAATATGTGTCGTCATTTTAAATAAATATACCCTGGAAATTATAAGTTTTTGAAGTGAGCATTTCTTTAGTTTTTCATTAAAAATAACATTATAAAAAAACTGCGAATAAAACTAACATCCACATAAAAAAATTGTCTGGGTACCAAATATACCCCAGTGGTCGTTAAAGGATTAGCAGTTGCAGACATAAATTTATTTCAATATAATCGGTACTTCATAATGGAGAGTAGAATATTATAAAAACAGCTGCCCCGACTGAAATTATGTTTCAATAATAGGCAAGATTAAATTGCTTAATGAATGAAACAAAAGTTTGTTTACTAAAATTTGCACTTACTATGTGAGGACATGATCAATTTTAATTAAAAATAACAAGGGAATCAGTTTTTATTGCAAGAAATTTTATTATTTTTTCAAATCAGTATTTTAATAATATTGAAATAATATTTCGTTAAACATTGTTTAATAAGTCTCTATAGAGAAAATCTGAAGCGGGTGATCTACTTTAAAAAATAAGTTAATTAATCTAACAGTAAAGGACAAATATTTTAAAACGTTTTATTCTACAACGTTTTCAAAAAATCTTAAAATAACATTTTTATATAAAAAATGATTTTCAATTTTTTAAATTGATGCAATTAAATTAATTCTTCATGAAAAAAGAGATTACGTCAAACTTCACACCGTTTATTAAAAATAAAATATTACAACAATTTAAATTATATACAAAGGTAGATTTACAGATTTCAAATAGAATTGCACTGAATAATATAAACAAAATATAGAATGTAGCAATGCAATGCAATGGAATGTAGGTAACAATGTATTAAATACAATGTAACAATCTAATAGAATGTACAATACAACAAGCCAGCAACATATTTAATTTAAAAAATTAATATAGTCAGTGCGAACAATTATTTTTGAACACACAATGTGATAACAAATTACAATTGGGTTAATATATCATTTGTTTAATCAAGTACAGGCATTCCAACCATTTGTAGAAAATTTTCAAAAAATAGTGTTAAAAGCTCGAACATAACAGGACCACTCTTCCTGTTGATTGAGTTGTTTGTTTTTCTACGTCAAAAACATTGTCTGAAAAACTGGACTACATTTCAAATTGTGTATGTAGTCCAATACAATTAATTTAAAAACACACAGAGATAAAATGAAGCAGTACACATCTCTAAAATGTTGTCGAAACGAGAGTAGAAATTTTCAAAAATAATATCGTTTTACTTTTTAAGGAGGAAAAATTGGAGTGGTTGTCAATAAAACCTGCTTTTTGAAGGAAGCCGAAAAACTTGAAAATTGGTTTAAATATTTTGCAAAATAGGTAAAAATCTAATTTTCAATTGTGACATAATTACTGATTTCTATTGTAAATTTTGTTGTTGTTGTATAAAGTCCATTCATCAATAAAATATGATTGGTGGCATCACATTGATCTTCGGAGCACTCTATTTATCACAGGTCGGATTGCCGGACTGTTTAGCTGACAACTGTTTCCAACGATCGGAAAACTCGCCAACATTTTCTACCGCAACACCTGATTAATAAAGAAGGAGAAAGAGAATAAGATTGTGTACTATCTTCTGGTTGGGTATTATACGTTGATAGACGATTTAATGAAAACAGTTTATACTACAACAACATGGCTCACATTAAGTTGAGCTTTAAAAAAAACCAAATTAAATACAGAAACTAAAATATAAAAATACAGAAAGAAAGAATTTTTCACCAACTAGAAAAATAAACAATGCATAAGATAAACTTCATGAATATTTTCCATCCCAAGACATCAGCTTCATGTATTTTATATTAACAACAGTCATTTATAACCATAACATGTACAGGGATAAAAGATCCACTTTTCATTTATTAATTTCTTTAAAACAAAGGAGAATTCAAATGTAATGCTGGTTAAAATGTTATTTTATTATTAATAAATCCAACATCTATATTCGTTATAATAAAATAAATTAAAAAGAAGTTAAAAAAGTCAACCACAAAAAATTATTTAAAACACATCCACGTATCGCGACAAATATATAAAAAAAGAAAAATAATAAGACTAAAAAAATCTCGCAGTCTACTCGTACTTAAATATTACAAAAAACAATTTTTCAAAAAATGTGTTGTTCAAATCTGTGGTTCATCCTGGATTATACATTTATTAAAACTAGATTATCCAAGGGACACAAATGTCTTCCTTACACGAAGAAAGCATTTTAATCATCGTAGAAGGAAATCTGATGCACTTACTTACCTTCCTGTCAAAAATTCAGAAAATTGCCAAAGAAATATATCTATATTATAGAAATATCCAGAGATGCTATCATTAAGAGTACAGAGAGTGTACTTAACACAATTGCATAAAATAGCGTGCGACCCCCACACCTATCTTTTGAAAATAAACCTAACTAAACTAAAGACATCAGAAAAAATTTCATGCGCGGTTTCATTTGCCAAATGCAATTAAACTTTATTACCTTTTATCACGATAAAAGCGAATAAATGTTTTAACGAAGAAGTCAAACCATTCGTCACGCAAAGGGATAATAACGTAAACATTGTCCAACATTTTAATCCATCGATCGTGTATCATAAGTAATCTAGACACAGAAAACACGTGGGTCTAGTTGTCCCAAAAGAATGTATCCAACTTAATTAAAAACCTGAAATCAGTTGTCTTCCAATTGGCACAGCTTTAATCCTTTTCACTAGACGGTATTATTCCTGTTACATTTATTATTCGAATATAAATTGGACATTAAAAATATGTCAATATGAGGAAGGCACACTATCTCCGTAAAATAAATTATTAGTCTATCCTAAATATATATTCCTATAGCTGTTACAGTAGTGAATAATCCATTTTTTTGATTCGTTTCATTCAATTGGAAACTTTGAATAATAATAATGAAATATTCTAAAATAAATAAAAGTATAAAACCTAATAAAAGTTTACAAACTATTCTATATGAAAATAATACTATCAGTATGAATGTTCCATACGCAAACCATAATATGTTCCAACCCGGAAATCGAACATGATGGATTAGGTAATGAAACACGAGACATAATCAAGGAAACAAAAGTTAAACAACTAAACTAAAAAAGGCCCTATAACATATTCAAAAATAAATTTTAACTCTGCTGTTGAAACAATAATTTGATGCTGGAATCTTTCATTTATCACAGGGTCCCCACGCTTCTCCCTATTTTAAATTCGAGGATTCTCAAGAGACGTAAGAATTATTGTGTTCATTAAATCAGACTGACTGTTTCTATGGGCCTCCTGAGTCCAGACAGGATTAACGCCCTCCTCTCCCGCCTCGGTGCTTCGATCAGTGAGAATGGTGACCAGGCCTTGGTCCATCCCACTGCCCCGGGCCAGATACCCGGCACAGTCAAGGATCCTCTGCCAGCGCCAGCTAGCACGGGACACTCCGTGGGGAGGGCGTCGTTGAAGGGGGGCGGCGGGGTTGTTACGCTCGCTGCTTCGTTGGATACGGAGGAACCTGTGGGTAAGCCCGATGACAAAGGGGTCAATTGTATTCCATTTTAATTAAAAAATATTAAAAACTTTTGTAATTATAGAATCAAACACCAATAATTTAATGTTTTCCCCTTTAAAATTAGTGTACTCAATAGTTTAAGATAAAGAATGTTCACGAAAAAATCAAATGACACACGAAAAAACATTATCATCTAAAAATAAGCATATGACAAGAAAAGGAGACGAAGTTACAGAGAAAAACATACTACTGAATCACACAAAATATAATTTGATATCCTTTCTGAATAAAGCGGAAATAGAAGAAATTATATATTTAAAAAGCTGCCTGAAAGAAAAGCACAAAAACATGTTTCCATGTGAATTGAAGAAATAGTATACGCTATATTATATTGGTAAAATATTGCTAGGTAAATCTTTTTTCTAACATAAAACGAGGATAAGAAACAGGCCTCAAAACAAAATACTGCGGATTATAATAATAATTATAATTACAAATTATGGCCGCTTCCTAATTTATAAGCAAGCTTCGTTTACGTACTAAACATTAAATTACTCAGCCTTACTATTTTTAAAGAAAATCTTTAACTTGTATTTTTTCTCAATAGAACGTGATATTATTCTATTTTGATAGATAGAACAAATGCACTTTTGGAATAATATAGAAAGACGCGGTATATAGCATTTAATACAAAAAGGATTAATACTAGGTATTAGTTTGTTAATGGATTTCAGAGAAAGTTTTTGTATCAATATTGATAAAATTAAGCGTACGAATAAAAGAGGGACTTTTTTATTGTGATTATTAGAAACATTCTTTTTAACTATATTGAGAGGAATATTTTCATAACAGCTATTGTTGTCAATTATAATAATAGATCAACCAAGTTAATTTTCAATCGATAAGATATCTTATTTTATAACAACTTAAATAATTGTACAGTTTTGATTTGTAAATAGAAAAGAGTCATAACTTCGTCAAAAATTTTCTCGAAACTCCACGGAACACGTTGACCAACCATTCTAGCTAGCTAACAAGGAGGATAAGATAGCTAAAGATACGATGATTCTGTCAAAACACCGGCAACAATCCTTTTCGTGATAAGAAATGGAAATATTGTACTATAATTAGAACAATAAAACACTTTTATAGATTTTGTAACAGGGTTTGGTAGATAAAATATCTTCTTTATGAACATCACAGCAGAATATTAGGAAAGGGAAAATTGCTTAGTTTTTGTGCACAAATACATTTGCCCGACTCAAAACATCAAATTTAATTATTTAACAAAACAGTAAATACGGTGCCTTGTGTGTGAAAGCTATAAAGAATATCTACAATTAATACAAAACCAGGATCGCTAGCTAGCTGGCTATGACTTACTTGTTGCCCTTTTGAGTCTGCTTCTCCAAATATCGAATGACGCGTCGACCATCTATCGTCTCCTTCTTGAGATGGTCTAGATGATCAATTACTGAAGATCAAAAGAGAAAATGCACGCAATTGGAGACTGAAAATCCCCCATTTAAATCATGCTATGTTATTTGGAGAATCAATAAAATAATTATTATTGGACAGTGATTTGATAACATATAACACGAAAAGAGACTCGTAAACATCCATTTAATCATTTATCAAAATGGTTTTCCAACTTCAGCATATTTAAAACCATAAACAAGATATTAAATGAGATGAAATAGGTCAGTTAAAGACTCATTTGTTAATGTTTTATTTGAGTATAACCCTAAGCAGTTTACTTTAAATCATATAGCGACAGTTTACAAGATTCACGACCTAGTGGCTAGAAGATAATAAATAGACAATAAATAAAAAATGATTACCAGCTAGCGGAACGATGAAGATAAATCGTTTGCTGCGAAGAAGCTGTTGAATCAGGGATAGATGCGAACACAGTGCATAAGTGTCACAGACCAGGTACGGTGATAGTGGGCGTTTATTGTTCTGGTCAGCTTGACTTCGTTCCAGTTGTTTGACCTCACTTTCCAAGCGAAGATGCGCCATGTCTCGCATCAATTGGTTACGACGAACTTCCTTTATCGCCTGTAAGATGAAATTAGAAAAATCAGCTTCCCATGGACGTCAACTTCAACTTCAGTTTATAGATATAGAGAATTGTATTTTAAGTAAAATTTAGTCAATTGCTTTTGTAGACACTTACTCATACATAGATGTTCGCTTGTAATAAAAGCAAGAATGTAAAATATATTTTATAAAATGAAGTTAATATAAAATTACTAAAATCTTTATTTAATTCTTATAAGTTTTAGTTAAATAATATTTAAACGAATTAAACAGATTTTGATTCAGATTACATCAATAGAAAAAGCAAATGTAAGTCAACTGCAAATGTTCCCCAATATAATGATATTTATGGTTAAACAGAACGATATTTGATATTTAATGTGGAAAAATAAAATAAAAAAGATAGATACATGGAAAATAAGTCAAGCTTTAAATTATTAAAAATATTATTTATATAATACTATTATAATTCAGAAAGTTGGTCACGTTGCAATTCTAGTTTTAAAGATATTGAGCAAAATAAAATTATACGCTTCGGTTTTAAACAAATTTTTGTCATTTCACCAGTGTTGCCTTAAACCTGTAAAATATAACAGGAAAGACATTTTGCAACATCAACCAATTAATCTAGCAATATTTCAAACTATATTTTGATTGACATATAATTTAAGTTGAAATAATAAGAAGTATTTTTTCTAAATAGAAAATACGAACAAACTTGTTCCATTTTTTACTAAAAAAGAAGAAAATGTATGAAGCTATAAACACAATTATCTCATTGTAATGTTAGTAAGAAAAAACGAGTTTAAAACTTAATCGTAATAATAACACGAAAACAATATAATTGTTTAATTATTTCATGATTTATTACCGCCGTATATTAATAATAATTATAAATTTTGTTTTGATTAGCTATTAAAATTTAAATTATTGCATTTAAATAGTTAAACTTAAAGCTAGTCATTATGTTTATCAATAAAAGTAATTGATTGCATAATTTCGACAATTCTTCGCACAGTAGACGTAAAAGAAAAGTTATATTATAAGTAGGAACTATTTCGGGAAAGGATGACGTATGCAAGAATGATATTAAAATATCTGAAGACGTTAATGTTTAGTTTGTGTCTAAAGTATTATTTTAAAATATTTTAAAATAGCAACATTAATAATGAGTAAGACTTAAGCGAATCGATTGCTCGATTAAAGAAAAAAATCACTTGAACAGTTGATAAATATCGCGATAAAAGCCAAAATTTATATTTTACAATTTGTTTACAAATAAAATGAACTAAATTAAATAAGCAACATAATAACCACATGGTTTCTGTTTATAATATTTTTAATATTTTACATTTTAGACTATTTAGTATACCACTGAAATATAATAAATATTAGCTATCAGAATAACAAATATATATAATATAGCTAATTTAATAATCGAAAAAAAACTTACAAAAGCAGAAAATTAACTAACAAAAACAGTTCATAATGACAATAAATACAAATTAAAAAATTATACTAGTTTATAGACACAAATATTCGCTACAACTACTGCAAAAATAAATTATATAATTAAAAGATACAAAATATCAAGATTTTCTTTTGTGGTAAATTATAAAAAAATTGAATAATAACAAATTAAAGTTTGGTATTATGTATCTAATAAATATTATAGTTGTATTTAATCAGAAGTTGTGGAGATAATATTATCCAGAATGTGTTTTAATTTATTATCATTTTTTTAACAGTAATTAATATTAATTAATAGTGACTAATAGTGACACACATCTTCATATTTATATTTTAACAAATTTTATATTAATTTTTACAGGGTTCTTATAAAAAAAATTTAAAAGCAATTAAAAGACTTTTCCAAGATTCAAAAAGAAATTCCAGCCCTTTGTTAGGCAGTAAAAACACAAAATGTAAATCTACAATGAATATTAAAAGTGAAGTAAACATTGCTCCATGTGTATTAAGTTACTGAATATGGAAAAAATAATAAAAATATGTAATATGAAAAAAGAAAATTGTTTCATATTTATAGTTCTGGACATCTTAAGGATAAGTATATACTTTCAATTTTTCAACGCGAACCTGATCCAAAATCCATAACGACCGTCTAAACTCATCGAATTATGTAAACTGGTTATATATGAATATATTTATAATATAGACTTATACAATTAAAAAAGAGATTGTTTTGAATTTCGACAGCAAAATAAATCAAAATAAGAATTAAATTTAATTATAAAACTTTACATATTGAATAAATACTTGTTCAACATTCTATTTTCTTTGTGTACAAAACTAAATTATCAAAATTAAAGGCTGACCATTTGTTCTTGTGACTCCTCCCTCCCATCGTCTCCATAGTGATGACCTCTCCTCAAGGACACCCTCTTCTCCTCAAAAGTCTCACCGAACCGACCAGAAGAGGGTATAGCAACAGCAGTGGTGTCAGAGGAGGCAGGAGTTCGCGCTACGGGTCCGGCGAAAGAGCCCCGTTCGGCCCGATAGCGGAAATCGAGGCCCGGCAGACTGACCGCCGCAAAACGACCAAACTGGAAGAGTGCTTGAACACGAAGGAGGGTCTGCATTGGAGAAGAAGAGCGGACACAACTATTATCTCACATTTTAACAATAGTCTATACCCACTGATCAGGACTATCGACTATTTCGAACATACTTATTAGGAACTGATTTGTCTCTTCCCTCCCTGATTTCTAATTCCCCCCACTATCTACTAATTTGTTCCCTCCCGTCTACTGATTTGTCCCTCCCTCCATGTCTAGTGATTTGTCCCTCCCCCATGATGCTGTCTAATCGGAACTCTTGCTAATCCGGATTTCTGCCAATTCTGGGATAATTTTATAACGAATGTGTATATCTAAGTAAAGTTAAATCAATCGTCTTATCCGGACTATTTATGTATTAGTCTAATTATGAATGCATTTTAATTTGATATAAACATTTGAAAAACATCATTTAAGCTTTTACGGACATATTATATTTACAATTTTTCAAATTTCTTTTTTAATGGCTGTAAATTAACAATATTTACTAAATTAAATGATCAGATATGAAGGTAAATATATATATTTTGAACTATTTCAAATAACCACTACGGACGAAATTAGTCTCTGTCTAAAGTTCTGATTTTCAACAGAATACTTTACAATTAAAATTCATAAAAACTGGTTCTGCATTACTTTTTCTAAAATCAATAAGATTCTGATTCAGTTCTTGAAAATAACTCCTCCATTATAATAACCGGAAGAATCAAGTTTTCAGTCAATGACATCATATTTTAAACTCCTTTAAACCACAATTCCGATGAATACCGGACATTTCAGATTTCCTGCTGGCTTTGTAAGAACTAAATAAATTACACGTATAATACGGAAGATATTTTTGTGTGTGTATAAAAGATAAAATGGACATTTTTCTACAATTTTGAATAGAATATTGATATAGCGACTGTCAATGTCTAGTAAATAAATATGTAATTATTTTGGTTTAAATTATATTATTGTTATCTATCAAATATAATCAATTGCCAAAAACTTAAATGACTCTGTGCGTGAGATATTAAAATTGTTTTAATAATTAATTCCTTCTTTATGCTTATAAATAAATGAATAGGTAATAATTACGTTCCTGAGTTCTGCCTCAAACTAAATCATGTATTTTGTCACGGAATTCTTATCGGATAGAACCAACAACAAAAAATCATAGCCAACCATGAATTTGACAACAAACAATTATATATTAGCCCGAAGAGGATTAAATTGCTATAAAATATCTTTTTTTATGAAACATTTAAACAGATACAAATGTCTTATATTTACCGAAAAGTAGGACATTTTTCATCTTTTATTAAAATCCTGATAGTGATATATTTGTTGGTCTTCATTCCATCAAAAATTGAAACAAATGATGTAAAATTGTATTGATTAAAAATATTTATTTGTAAATGATGTAAAACAGTATCGTAAAAATTATCATTTTAAAAAATGAATAACAGAATTCATATTTTAACTAGATGCTGTGATAATTAACAATTTTTCAAAATATTATGACTAAACGCTTAATATATGATAAAATAATATAATTAAAAAAGGGAATTGAACAGACAGTTTCTCCGTCTTTAGATATTTAAAAAACCATTAATTTTCATATAAAAAATAAACAATAGAATGAATTGGTTAATTGATATATTCAATAAAAAGATATTATAAATATTTATATAAAAAATCAAACAGAGATTTAGCGATATTATTAAGCATATTAAAATGAATTTGTTTCATTGATGCATTCATTGAAAAAGATTAAAAATATAAAATTCAGTAGAGTTGAAAATTCTGTTTGAACAATATATGAATTAAATGAAGTCTGTTTTATTTTAAATTCTTTATTGACATAATTAATTAACAAGAGTGATAATATTGTCATATTCTTTATGTATAGAATACACAATAATGAATGAAATTAACATGTGTAGTATATTGAAAAATTTTAATTTCAAAAGCTTTTAAAATATCTCCAAAATACGTTCTAATTCCTACTTTAAATACATTTCATCTTAATGTTTCTAAAAACAGCGTAGAGATGACATGGACTATTTAAATCACAAGTAACTAGCTAATGGTATGGCGTTCATCAGGATAGCAAGTCGTTCAGTTTAATCAGAAACTATCGATACAATAATTATTATCATGGAAGGAGTGGATAACTGGTGTGCTTTTGGAGCGAATTCTGGAACAATTTATTGATGACTTTATGGGTCGACTAGGAATAAGCAAATGGAATGACCACTAAAGTTAGTTAAGTTGACTTAGACGACGAAAGAGGTCAATATACTATACAAACAAATCCTTGTGTTGTTCAATGCGCAGAGTCGAAGTTATATCGCGATTTGTATAAGTAGGGCAATTATTTCGGACCTTATAAACTGACAAAATGTATTTTAATATTATAATTATAGAAGATTAAATAAAGTAACATTCAAAAATCAATAGTAACCTACTATACAACAACTTTACTGAAAAATAAAAGATTTCCCATAAAACCGAAATATTTGTGTTATATCAAGAAAGATTAAAGAACCATTTAATGAGTACCAATAAGCGAGTTGTTAGCAATCTGATCAAACGAGAAGACCACGCTTTTAATAATTTAACATTAAATGAGGACACAACTAATAAAGAAAAAAGACGTGGCAAATCTTGTAGAAAAAAGTGTTAATTTGCTTCGTTAATATCCAAAAGGTCCTTATTACTGACTTGAAAACGAAATATGTATACCAACATAATATGTACACAGCTAAATAAGAATTATTTTCAGACTTTTCTCGCTAGTAGTCGAAAAACTTGAAATAATAAAAGTTAATTTGAGTGTGTCTGAGAAGCACATTATACTAAAATATTCATCTGAAATACAATAAAAATAAAATAAAAACACTTCATAGGTATCTGTACATATAGGCTTATTTATAGCCGAAATAGTTTTTAAATTCAATTTTATTCAAAAGTGATATTTTACTTATAACATTTCATAGCTCTATATTATATATTTACTAAAAAGTTTATTCATTTATTAATTTTTTTATTGACAGCATAAATATCAAATGTCTGGCATCCTTTTCGGAATACCAAGCCACTCTGTTTTAGCACCGAACACATCTCTGACTATTTTATTGTTCATATCGATTTTACAGGTTTATTAACGTTCTATCTAATCAGATATACCTTAATTATAAACATAAATACATGGTAGCGATTAGGCACACATTTTTATTCAGTAGACAGCATTTTGACAGAGGGTACAAATTACAACAAGGGTAAACTGATCTTAAACAGTCAAAGTTAAATAAATGCTACCGTTTTTAATTTGTGGATAATAATAATGCTGCAGAAATAAATAGAAGACATTAATTTTTGTAATAATTATAAGTGGGTACCCTATAGTTTAGGTTTTATTTAAAATTGGAATCACATGTCAATATGAAACAAGATACTATCCCATTGCAAAGATGAGAAATTCAGGGACACCTAATACTTGATATTTGATAAATGAAACAAATATCCCGTTACAGCAAAATTGAAATAATATAACAATATACTGACAATATTCATAGAACTAGCGACATCATCAACATACCTTTTACCGACGGTATGTTAAATTTCAGATTTTCAAAAACGTGTTATCTGCATTTCTATTCGCTGAAAATTTCAA
>JAUZNC010057540.1:0-12637 GCA_034780395.1 Vannuccia rotundouncinata | reverse complement strand
ACAACATATTATCTACAGTTACCAAAACACAACATATTATCTACAGTTACCAAAACACAACATATTATCTACAGTTAGTTAAACACAATTTGAATTGTCTACAGTTACCAAAACACAACATATTATCTACACCATATGTATTGTCTACAGTTAGCTAAACACAACATGTATTGTCCACAGTTAGCTAAGCACAACATGTATTGTCTACAGTTAGCTAAACACAACATGTATTGTCTACAGTTAGCTAAACACAACATGTATTGTCTACAGTTAGCTAAACACAACATGTATTGTCTACAGTTAACTAAACTCAAAATTTTTATACAGTTAGATTGCATGTTAAAATAAAAATAATAAATAGTATATAGATTCAATTTGATATCTGTGTTTTATTGATTCTTAAATTCCTAAATAATTTATTGAGCAGTAATCCAGTAAATTGATTATCTTTGTGTATATTCTTATTAAAAAACTATCTGTGAAATATATTTTCAATAAATCTACTGAATATAAAAAATATAGTTTTAAATATCTGTTAAATAGTGTCAATTTTACTAACTAACTTCCGTCTTCAGAATGTGACTTGTTGACGCCCTAAAATCCATTTGATCGAATGTATGCCAAGTAAATAGTAATATATCAAGATAAATGAATTCCAATCTATTGCAAGTTTTTCCATATAATTTGGAAACAACCTCTATTTCCTTTATCAAATAAAATCGTTGGTTAAAAGAAATGCTATTCTTAAATATACCGTATTGTAATCTAAGTATCTAATCTTGTACATTTTATTTCATTTTATACGTGATATTTAAACAGATGGATTTTTCCTTGCGACGTTTCGGTTTTACTTAAACAATCTTATTTAGAATAACGATAGTTTTATGGAATCGGTTTGTGAGTTCAGCTACGGATTTCTTTTTCCAATCAGAATTGCTTCCTTTATTAGTAAGACCTACGTTGAACATCCTTTAGTAAAAATAATAAAACAGTTAGCAATGAATCAATAACAATAATGTATATTCAAACAAATTTTGACAGAATGTAAATCAGTATTGTAGGTAATTGGAGCAGATTAATCTTTAATATATATACATTCTGTAACAATAATGTATATTCAAACAAATTTTGACAGAATGTAAATCAGTATTGTAGGTAATTGGAGCAGATTAATCTTTAATATATATACATTCATATGAAGTAGCATACTTGACGTAAAATTAAATATGTAAAATAAAAAAAAATATATATAATAATAATTGTATATTTGAGGAAATGAGAATCAAAAGTTACAAGAGTTACATGCAAGAGTTTAGTCAGGTTTACTATGTATTTTCGTATAAATTAGCAAACCTATATACATAGCCATTTTGAACTTAAAAATAGCCGCCATGAAATAATTTTTTCTCTCTATAATTTCGGTCTCTAAGCACCTTATAAAACTTTTAAATTAATCTAATCATATGTTTTAACATTATCATACCCTGGTTAAAGACGCACTCAAAATCCGGGTGGGGCCGAATATTTCATCCCACAGCTCAACTATCGCCTTGAAATTTGGTGTGTATGTAAAATAGGTTATATTGAATGTCTCAGCATGCGGATGCATAGTCAAAATTTTATTATATCTATTGTCAGTGATCATTCTTCTGATGAAGTTTTGTGGTCATAGGATCGGTTTTGAGTAAATACATGAATAACCTACCCTCTTCAGCGGGTGCAGGGGGATGGAGACAGTGGTGTTCCTGTTGTATGCTGTTGAAGAGACGTTGGTCATAATTAGTTTTGTGTTGTTATAGAATGGGTTCGGTGTCACTATTTCAATAGCCGCATTTGATGCTTCTTCTTAATTAAGAATGCTTCTATTTTGCTTCTCTCTGTTTTAAAAGTGTAGTTCAACCAAGCTGAAAATCATAGTTTAAACTTTATTATAGCGTTGAATACTATACACAATACCTTCTTTGTTCAATCCGCGCTTGCATAGTATTTTCAGTCGATAAAAAGATGTCATGTAGTTCGTGATAGTCTTGTTGACATGATCAGAGACTTGTAATTTTGAGTTAAAAGTTATGACTGGTATTTCTAAATGTTGGAACTCGTCTAATACCACGTTGTTTTCGTTTGCCCAGGACTTTGCGTTATCTGGTTAACATTGCCTATCTCGTGATTTGCTGTACGAATATTGAGCTAGTTTGTTGAATAATGTAAAGTGGCGAATGATGTTAAACGCCTTGCTAAAATCAACTGCTATTCTGATAGCAGAGTCCCTTGAAGTAGGATACTGGTGATTTTTTCGGTTAATGCGATGAGTGCAGGTGTTGTACTTCCGGTTGGAACGAAAGCATATTTAGCTTGATTTAGCTAATGGAGACAGAATATTTCTCAGGGCTTTTTAGATATTGTTACGTACTTTATTGTAGATATTGTCTTTCTAATATTCTAAAGAATATTGACGTTATTGAAATAAGTCTGTAGTCGGATGGTTTTCCGAGTTTGGGTATCTTGGGGAATGGTAAATACACGCTTTTCCCACTGAATTGGAGTAGTGAACTTTTCAAGCGAATGTACATTCTTATGAAGAACACAAATTCAACAATAGTGCTATCAGACAATAGGTTTTCATGTTTCCGATTAATCGAGATTTTTTATATTACCTTGGTTTATTAATATCCAAGTTTGTTGAAATAACCAAACCCGGTTATGTTATTTATTTGAAATTTCTTTGCATAAGACTGAACCCTTTAAAGCCACCGTCAACGTACAATTTATAATCAACAGAAAACAAAACTAAAGTTGGTTATGTTTTCTCTATATAGTTAATTTATAGTTTTCTATATCGTAAATATTAAATATAGAAAAATGTCAAATATCGCAGCAATTCAAATTAACTCAGAAATGTCCGCATTATCCTCAATATCATAATCATATTGTTCGTTCCATTTCTGCTTCAAAGTACATATCTCTAAAAGTGTTAATGTATTTTTAATTATGTAAAATAATAATTTAAAATCGTTTCTAAATTAGCATTATAGTCTATATAGAGTATAATTCTTACTACAAAGGTAGATCGTATAATATAATGTATGTAAATAATTTGTTTCCATTTCCTGATTTGAAGCTCTATATATTCTACAGTATATTCCACACCTGACTTTTAAAAAAATTGTTTTATTTACACAAATGAATTCATTAAAAAAGATAACCGAAACTGTGAAATCACTTTATAAAATAGAGAAGAAAACACCCCTGAATCATTTTTTGAAATTTTAATGTAAAGGATAGAAATAAAAAAGTTGTTTATTTTTGGAAAAATTACAGCTCTCTCGGTTATATAAATCGAATTGAGTTGTTAATCAAGAATCCCTACTTAACCCAACACAACCGAGGTGATTTCATGTTTTCGGTTAGAGCTACCGTTATGTTTCATATATCAAAATCAGGCAATATTTCGGTTATCATAAATAACATCGAATTATCTAAATTATGAAAATGCATAATATTTATAATAAAACTACGTTATTTTTTATAATTAAGATTTGAGTTTGATTTCATGCAGAATTTTATAATTGTCGACAAAAAGATGTCACAAAGGGTACGTCCTATAGTATTCAATTTTAAAATTTTTGTATAAACTGTTGACTTCAAAACAAGCAACATTAATTAATAAATAGCTAAGAGTTAGCAAACCTTTGAACTTTTTATTATTATTTAAAAGGTTGGATACTGAGCGATCGATTTTAGAAGTAAACACACAACTGTTGCTAAGGTAACACGAATTAAATAGTTGTGACAAGCAAACAAAATGTCTCTCCGTATTATTAAGAGTTGTTTGTCTGAAAGAAGAACAAGAATTTGATGTCATGCAGATATATAAATGTAGAAAACAGATTAATATAATTAAGCTTTATATATTAATCAATCATACGATCCATATTTAACTGTTATATTACTGTTAACTGTCTTCTTAATATAATGGTGAATTGTAGGAAATATTTTATTAACCTCTCATTTTTAAAATTTTTACTTTTGTCATAAATGAAAATAAGTCGATAATGTCAAATATATGATTACGTCACAAGGCATCAACTGATGGTATTGTAACATATATTTTTAGATGCAATGAGCAGGGGTTTATATTCGATGGGAATATATTTCTAAGCTCTAAATTGTTTTCTTTCTCATAAAATCACTTTTTATAATTTTTATGGCGGCCATTTTCGATTTTCTTATTTTCACAGAAAAAAATCTGCTGATGGCTCTTAAGCTAATATTATTATACAGGTCATAAGGAATCTTCATGAGAAAAATGGTGTTCTTTCTGCCCGGTAACAGTAATTTCGCAAAGTCACCTGACTAATATAAAAAATGGTCGGTTGGTACAATTAATAAAACATAAATTGTATAGTAATAGTGTCGATATAATTGGTATTGATATATTTCAGAGGACAACACAAAAAGTTATTACTATATGAAATATTGGTATTATATAATTATTTACACAAAATATTTGTCAATTGTATAAAATTTAAAGTTCCCTCTCACGGGAAAATGTGGCAAACAAAATTATAAAGAAATATAAATAAAATAAAATAAATATTTGGTTTCATTTTAATAAACAGGGGAAAATTTAAATTCACAGAAACCAAATGAGAATTATTTTATGTGTGAATATTTTGCTTATTGATAATATATTTATTAGTTATTTATAACTGTATATATTGGTAATAAATATAACGAAAACTTTCTCACTAATGAAACCGATTACATATATAAAGAATTATGAAATTTATTTTACAAAATTAAACCAATAAACTTATGTAATTTTGTAAAATCACCCAAAAATATTTATTACAATAATAGTTTAATAAAAATTGTTACATAAAAAGGCACAAAACTTATTTTAAATCCACTTTGATACTGACATTGGACGCTTCGGTTCCGAAGAATTAGATATAGTCCGTAATGATTCAATAGAGAAGGCTTCCATTTTGACATCTTCATCATATTTAGGGCTCATCTCTTTCAATTTTTTAATGTGAATCTTCTTTTTCGTATTCCTAATTTTTTTAATAAAAAATGCAACAATCCCTAAAACTATAAAAACTCCTCCAATTATAAAAATCACAATTCCGAAGATTTCCGAAGAATAGTTATTGTCAAAATGACTCTTGCCCCAAAGACATCCACCAACTAAAACAGAGAGTGTGCCGAATGCAAACAAGCTGAACAAAAGTCGATCTCCGCCACATACTAGCATTGAACTCGGTGGAATTAGTCGAATTAATACATGACACAACCAGAGTTGAAAAAGGATTTATTGTGAGAAAATTCTGAGAATATAATGAAATAGTAATATTTTCGCAGAGATTTTGTAATCATCCGATGTTGAGTACCAGCTGTGGATTATTAATTTTTCTCTGAGCTTTTTTATTATAACTTCAACTTCGATTTGCCGCTGTGAAAATCAATAGAACTTGTCGCAGATCGCATAGACAAAATATCTTATCTTCTCTGTTCTGAGAACGACCCAATTGGATGAAACCTTTTCTCCACATATTCTGAATAATGTTATACGCATGGAATTATTACACGATGTCGAACTAAATAATCAATATATTCTCATTGTTCTAATATTTTTTTGAAACAAGATATGTACACACATCTCTTTGAAGTGTAAACTAAATAAATTATAGTTTTAACAATAAGGAAAATCATATAATATTTTTATTTTTTTAAATTTCTGAAGGTTAAAAGAAAAAAGAAATTTCCAGAATTGTTATTGATTGTTATTCCACAAACATATAAAATTTATAATTTCATGACAGCTGTGTATCACAGCTATCATGTATAGTACCATTTTATGTGCCACAACTTATCTCGTATAATGATTTATTTTTATTTTTCAATATGATGTATTTTTATTGATTTTTTATAAATTGATGTAAATTATATAAATATAAAACCATTAACTTTTCATCTAAATAAATTTGTAAATAATTTCTGAACTGGTTAAATCGCTTTTAGGGATATTCCTAATTTACCGAAAATTTATTATAAGGGAACGTTTTAATTGAAATAAAATCTTTAGTTGTTACAATTTAAATGCAGTGAAAATTAAGAAACGTAAACAATTAGTCAGGAACAACTGATAAGTAGTATAGTAAGATAGTAAGTTATACTTAAAATTATTAATTTTAATAAAAAACTTAATAAAAATGACTAAAAATTCAATTTTTTAAACTGTATATGTTAAACAAAATATACAACGGTTTAATAGAAATGTTATTTATTATTTGATGTTTTTAAACCCCTAAAAAACTAAAGAGGGGAGGGGGATCGAATTGACCCACATCCCCTCCCCTAACTCTTGATAGAAGCAATTAAATTTCAATTTTTTTTAAATTATCTTCTTGGAATTTTCATGAAATCTATCAATTGGTATACATTTTAAATAAAACTACTTGTTTACAATATCAATATAAAGTATAAAGATGTTTTTATAATAATAATAATAATAAATAGGCTTTATTGATTATGACACATGTAGACAAACGCTACATTGAATGTAGGGAAAAAATGCAGCAGATAATGACATATATATAAGAGGTTATAATGCATGATAATAAAGCATATAATGCTTATAAAGTTTATAGTGCTAAAATGCTTAAATAATGGTTATAATTAATTAATGCTTATAAATGCGTCGGTAAAAGAGTTAAATAACTTTATAAATAAATAAACAATTTTCATTTTTTTTTTAATAAAAACCAGATCCATAAATTATCTTTCGTGATATCTGATCATCAAAAATATAAAAAAGTGACTTTTAGAAATTTCAACCCGTGATCTGGATCATAAAATAGAGTGATCCAGATCACATAGTAATAAATATCTGATGTTGTTGAAAATTTGGAATTCAATGTATGATTACTATTTGAGAAAGGACACGCCTTTGCAAGCTGTTTTCACGGAGCAATGCTTATACGATTACGAGGGGATTACGATTTGAATATTGATATTGTGTTTTTTTGGTATTTTACGGACCACGCTATAAATTGTGTCTTGGGATCTTAATTCGGAGATTCTTTCGGCAATAATAAATAAATTCGGCAACCATAGTTCTACACAGGGTCGTTTCTCTAATATTATGAGTACGTAAATTTGGATTTGTAATAATTTTTAACTATAAATATTTTAAAATGAATAATATTCTCGGAAGCGTTATTAAAAAGAATTTAAAATGTTATTAATTCGATAATTTAAAAATTTTTAGACGTTATATTTTATTATTAAAAACAATTAAACAAATTACACTTTTATATTGTTCCGTGCAACGTTTAATTTTTGATTATCTAAAATTTATAATATAATACATATCAAAAATTGAGAATCAATAACACAATTATGTATGTGTCTATACATTTATAAAACAATACACATTGTTTGTTGGTATATTAATATAATAGTATATATAGATGCATTTAGTATGCATCTTGCATAATTTCTAATTTGCCTTTGCAACTCTACATAATTATTATGTTACGTTTTCATAAATGTATAAGTATAACTATCTATAAAAATTAACGGAATTACAACATTTTAGTTTTTGTGGACGGTTGATAGATGACGGAAGTACATAATGAATGAGATCTATGAACATCTTTTACAGTGAAACTATTTTCCATATGTACATTCCAAATCAAAATATATTACAGATATTATAGAAACGAGTTCTTTTCAGTAGTTCGTTGAGTTTTAAATAACGACACTATATACAACACTAATTTAGCAACAATTGTCAAAAAACAGTATTGAAGAGTAAGAATTTATTATGTTAAAAAATAATAGTACATTTAAATTACAATAAATTCCATAAATGTACATATGAAATGTATCGTGTAGTATGTATATTGTATGCATCAATCGTTAAATATATGTGTCCAATGTATTTAAATTATATTTAGAAAAATAGTTTATATAAGAACAATATAAGAGGTAGTAGTTATACGCATTAATAAATTGTAATAACATATGAGTAAAGAATAATATATGAATGATTCAAATATAGAATATGTTTATATGTTTAGAATAAATATGTGTCAATAATTAAATTAGAATATGTTCAGTGTAAAAATACAGGTGTATTGATAATATAACATGCGTCCAATGAATAAATTACACGTTTAAAATATAAATATTCGTCAATAAATATATACAATTTTAATTAGTAATGGTAATGTTAAATGTGTTCAATGTATAAATAAAGTTGTAAAAGTAATATAATATGTTTCCAATGAGTAGATACATTCGTAACTATAGTATATAACATACTATATAACATATAACATGCGTCCAATGACTCAATATAGTAGTTGTAAAAGTAATAATGAATACATTTATTTGTTATTAATAAACAAGCAATCATCGAATTTATAATTGTAGTTGAATTTTGTTTTATAAGTAGCAAATAAATGAATAAACATAATATATTCTGTATGTCTGTTATATGCTAACTATATTTTCAACGAATACAAAATAAAGTAATTTTATATTCTTGGCATGAAGAAGGATAATATATGCTATGTATAATTAACTACCTTCAACAAAATAAGCAATTCATTCACAATAGTATATAAAGAATCATTTTTGAAATATATTATTCTCCTAAAGTTTTAGTTCCACTTGTGGGAATACGTATCTTTTAATTTTATTCATCTCCAAGGAAAACGTTTTTATTCAATAAAACCATCACGTGCTGAAATTGAAGAAATTAAAAACAACAAAAATATAATTAAGAAATTTTACACAATAAATAGGCTTATTCCTTTTATTGATTTATCAAACCGTAACAGAAAACAGTTCAATTAGTATTTAATATGTGGAATAATTGTGAAATCATTTGTGACTACGGTAGTATGTTGTTCACAACAATCCTATATAACACTAACTTGCATTTAGGCATTATATCAGATGTCACAATTGTAGCTTATTTTATGACAGATTATATTTAAAAATGATTAACAATCTTTGCAAGTAAAATTTTATGGCATAGTAGATACTAGTATATATTAACTTCAATATAATACTTAATATTTTATTACAACTACGTCCTGTTTAGATCGCGATATTGATTGATGTTCTAATTGTTCGACATATTAATTATAATGGAAAACGAATATATATATATTTGGAGTAATAATAGATAACACATAATAGTGGGCACTGTAAACTATTAAATAATTTCCATTTACAAATTTCTAATCTTCAGATATTTTTGACATTTTTATAAAAAAATCATACCTGGAACTGTCGTCCTCATAAAATTCTCCTAACTCACTATCCCATTCATGGTCGACCTCTTTTCCTTTTAATTTGTATTTGAAAGAGACAAATATTATTGAAAACAAAAATAAGAGCGCAAGGGGTCCAGTAATACCAATAATTACCACCGTTGAATTAGCTGAAATAAAAATATAAACGATTAACTGAACTTCAGATAATTTAAATATCGTAATTCTGAGAAACCAAATATTACCAATTGCCATGATTAGGCACACCTTCATTCAATATGACTTATTAATGATAGTAATAATGCATCATTCGAATTGAAAATTAACAAAAAACGAATGATAAAAAATGGACTGTTAAATTCAGCAGCTGAATTAATTATTTTATATTACATTAAAAAATCCAATCCAATCTTAATTTATCAATATGTATAATTAGTAAAATGCGACAATCATTTTGGAATTACATTATCTAATTAAATGCTTTTAATTGAACTATTATATAAAAAACTTAAAAGACCTCACTTTTTCACTTAATCTTAATTTAAAAAATATTTTCAACTATTCTCAAATAAAATAATTTTCAAAACCACATTAGAAAATTATAAAGTTCAAAAAATGTAAGAGCAATTTCGGAAAGCTAACAGTTACAACTTAACTTGTAAAATAAAAGAATTGATAAAATTTAGAACATTCTGCATGGGATAAAAAATAAATATTTTTACATTTTTAGTAAAGAAATCTTCTTTAAATAACTGTTATTGCCAAAATCGTCATCTCTTTTATATTTATTCACTCTTTATAATTAGAAAATATTGTTCGAATTAATAATTAATACTTTACAGCTTTGTCGTTCATCAGATAGAGTTGTCCAAAATTGGTAACTTTTTCTAAAAAAGGAAAAAAAATATTCAATTTGTATATTAAAAGTAATTACATAAAATTAAATTATACAATATTATATTCGAATGGACGAATGGTCGAATTGAATTTTCAGATTTTCGATTTGAAGTGCAATAAAGAGTATGGGGCATATTTTAATAATGCCAATAATTTTAGGGGAAGCTAAACTTATGATTTAATAATATGTTTATAGTTTATATACTATAATTAGAATACAATTTTTTCATTTTATTATATAATATGGATATCTGCTTTAAAAATATACGTAATGAATAATTTTAATTTTATGTTTGGAAACGTAAATTTAAAAATAACTAAAACTGTTGTTTCGCATACCGAAAACATCATCAATTTACTAAAACATCGATTACAAAACAAAACACTGAATTCATACATTTTTAATGTATATGAGGTGCAGTAGTTCCTTAAAATTGATGCAAAATATAGCTTAAATTAGTGCATAGGAGAGTCTTATTTTGCAATGGTGAAATTTTTTTTGTTATAATTCTCGATAGATTCTAATCGTTTAACGCCAGTAATTTCCTGAATGTTTTGATTTCGAAATTTGATATTTGTGGCTACAGTTGGCCGAATGCAGTGGTTTGTGTATTTGTGAGATTGGCAAGGTCGTTGGCATTAAATATCGAAACATCGTTCGTCTAATAGTAACCAGTCATTGCATATAAAGTTAATGCGTCACAATTAATAAGATAAAACATAATAAAAAATATATAGATAAAATACAAAAAAATATGATATAAACAGAAAAAAAACTGAAAAATAAATTGATAAAACTACAACAAATATAATTATGTTTCTACAATTCACCTTTCTCGATTAAATAAAAAAATACAAATAAATTTTGTTATAAGTTAAGTACTTATTTATTAGATTTTTAAATATAATTGTATTGTTGTTTTAAGGATTAATTTTATACTGCGTTTTTATTTTTATTTTATTGATATGTTGGTATATATTTGTTAAAGAAAGTATTTCATTAAATTATATAACCTTTCATTAATATATATACACTCGTGATTATAGATTTAATCAATTTCTTCTGCATATGTTTTATTTCTACAGAAGTATTTGTTTAAAATATTTGTTTATGTTATGAATTACCAGATAACAATTAAGAATTATAATATTGTGTTAATGGTCTTTGAAATAAAATATTTAAAAATAATAAACAATTTCTTACTTACGTATTTTGCTTACTAAAATATTCTGTCGATAAAGATTGTTTATTTTTAGTAGTCCACAGAATAGTTGGAGTTTTAATTGTAGTTAGTTTTGAATTTTTTGATGATATAATAGATGTTGTAGTTAATGGTTCTGTCGAAGTTATAGTTGATAGTACTGTTGAAGTTATGGTTGATGGTTCTGTTGAAGTTATGGTTGATGGTTCTGTCGAAGTTATTGTTGATAGTTCTGTTGAAGTTATGGTTGATGGTTCTGTTGAAGTTATAGTTGATAGTTCTGTTGTTGTTATGGTTGATAGTTCTGTTGAAGTTATGGTGGATGGTTCTGTTGAAGTTATGGTTGATGGTTCTGCTGTTGTTATGGTTGATGGTTCTGTTGTTGTTATAGTTGATGGTTCTGTTGAAGTTATGGTTGATGGTTCTGTTGTTGTTATGGTTGATGGTTCTGTTGTTGTTATGGTTGATGGTTCTGTTGTTGTTATGGTTGATGGTTCTGTTGAAGTTATGGTTGATGGTTCTGTTGAAGTTATGGTTGATGGTTCTGTTGAAGTTATGGATGATGGTTCTGTTATTGTTATGGTTGATGGTTCTTTTGAAGTTGAAGTGGTGGTTGATGGTTCTGTTAAAATTGAAGTTGATAGTTCTATTAAAGTAAAAATGGATGGTTTTGTTGAAGTTATGGTTGATGGTTCTGTCGAAGTTGTGGTTGATGGTTCTGGTGAAGTAGATGGGTTAATTGAATAAAAAATAGATGGCTCTGTTGAAGTAGTGGTTGATGGTTCTGTTGAAGTTATAGATTCTTTTATTAGTATGGTTGAGTCTTCTTCCTTAGTTGATTCCGAAGTGTCCTCTATTGATATAGTTGAATCAACTTCTGGTATATTTGATCCATTTTCCGATTTTGAATGACCATCTATTGATATAGTTGAATCAACTTCTGGTATAATTGATTCATTTTCTGATTTTGAATATTCTTTCGTTGATATAGTTGAATCGTCATTTGATATGTCTGA
This sequence comes from Vannuccia rotundouncinata, assembly GCA_034780395.1. Lineage (NCBI taxonomy): Eukaryota > Metazoa > Platyhelminthes > Proseriata > Coelogynoporidae > Vannuccia > Vannuccia rotundouncinata. The sequence goes on along the minus strand of JAUZNC010057540.1, from coordinate 232 downwards.
TTCATTTTCTGATTTGGAATATTCTTTCATTGATATAGTTGAATCGTCATTTGATGTGTCTGATTCATTTTCTGATTTTGAATATTCTTTCATTGATATAGTTGAGTCGTCATTTGATATGTCTGATTCATTTTCTGATTTTGTGTATTCTTTCATTGATATAGTTGAATCGTCATTTGATATGTCTGATTCATTTTCTGATTTTGAATATTCTTTCATTAATATAGTTGAA
>JAUZNC010057539.1:24591-50475 GCA_034780395.1 Vannuccia rotundouncinata | reverse complement strand
TTGTCACATGTAGATAATGTAGAGAGCTAGGAGATGATGTGATTGTAGTCATGTATGATGTTGTCACATGTAGATAAGGTAGAGAGCTAGGAGATGATGTGATTGTAGTCATGTATGGTGTTGTCACATGTAGATAAGGTAGAGAGCTAGGAGATGATGTGATTGTAGTCATGTATGATGTTGTCACATGTAGATAAGGTAGAGAGCTAGGATAATGTAGTTTTTTCGTTTGTTATTTTTCAGCTAATTGATGTTTTTGGCCAGTTGTTGGAACGACCTTTGATAAAATGTGATTTTGACCACAAGTACGCCCTTCTAATTGCGATGTTGGATACGTCAATGGAGGACGCCAACATCATCTACAAAGATCATATGCAGTACGTCTCCGGTGAAGATTCGGCCGGCTCTCCTGAAGGTAATGATGGTGACGAAGAAAAGGTCTCTGTGATGAGAAACATGCCTCTTGTACACAAAAATATGCCCTCTGTCACCGGTGAGCTCAAGTGGAGCGACGATCTGAGACAAAGAATCACCGCTGCTATGAACAGCTTGAAGCATATTGATCATCCGTGAGTATTTCTTTGTTGAGTTGAATTATGTTTGTTAATGAAATGCGGTTGTTCTACCTCCATTATTTCCTTCATTATGACAACAGGGGAGTGTCTAGGTAAGTGAGAGATAGATAGATGACACCTCACTGCACATGACTAAATGTTAGGCATAATATCACAATGATCACAAAGTAACTTAGTTTATTTATTTTAGATAAATGTAATATGAAGCCTTAAATGATTTGTTTTGTTTTGCTTTTATTTGATTTTCAATGTTGTTTGTTTAAACTGTCTGTTTATCTTAACTCCATCACTGTCCACCCCTTATAGCTACTTTCAAAAGTAAGTATGAACCCTACTCCACTGATTGCTATATTTAACCATATATTTCATTTTATATAATCAATGCGGTTTTCACCACTCTTTCATATAACGCTTATTTCTAATCATTCTATGTTTTTCCTTTTTTGGTGAATTATCTTTATACCCTATTGAGTCATATATCAGTTCTCGTATTTTATTATCATCTTTCCTCTTTCATCATTCTTCTAAGTTATCATCTTAAATCTTTCCTCTTTCATAATTCTTCTAAGTTATCATCTTAAATATTTTCTCTTTTCATCGTTCATATAAAGATATCTTAATATGATAACATTGTTTAATGTTTGCAAAAAGTATTATTGGTGATTATTTTGTTTTTGATATAATTCTAATTCAGGGTTCTGATACCTAGTTGTTGGCATTATTAGGATTTTGGCGATGTTTTATTCAATTTTCAATGACCTCATTTTATCTTGTGTAGGGAGATGAAGAAACAAGAGGCCGCGATCGTGGAGAGAAAGTACAACAAGATGTTGGAACTGTTGGACGAGTGAGTTCCACTTTGAATGTCTGCCGCTCCTCTCCTTTCTGTTAAGTTTCCTCATACCTTGTCTTTGTCCATTCCCTCAGACACGACAAACACGTGTATTCTCAGTGGCAGGCTCATGTTAACACCGATCTTGAGTTCAATCTTACCAAACCATTGATAAATCGCGAGGAAGAGTCCAAGATGATCTTTGTGAACTTTGATGTCAAGGTTGGACCATTTGATAGACCTCTTATCTCAATTGGAACTGTACATACCAGTCTCATCTCTCTTTCAGCTGATCGCTGTGCTTCGAGAGGTCAAATATCTGGAGATTCGCGCTCAGGACGATATCCCAGCTTCTGCTACCGGGATCTATGAGCGAAACGAGACTTTGAGGAAGTATGTTAACAATTTGGAGTTGACTGTGAGCGAATACAACCAGATTCGACGAGAACTGACCAATGTTCTGGAGCCCTTGATCAGGTCAGAAATGGCGGCAATTGATGAGGAACTCGAGCGAGGAATTACAGCCTATACTTGGAACTCGGAGGGTACGTGTCCTCGAAACAGTTCATAGAGTGGGTTCGTGGTTGGCTCGTTTACATTGGTGCCTTGTCTGTCGGGTCCATTTCTATAGAAGCCTGGGAGTACATTGAGCAGATTCGAGATCACGTCAACGATTTGAAGAAGCGAGTGGTTAAGGTCCTCGAGAACGTGGAACAGATCAAGACCCTCATGTCAACTTGGTCCAAGATACCGCTCTTCGAGAGGAAGGAAGGAAAGCACGAAACTTTGCTCAACCTTGATGACAGAAAAGATCGAATTCAGAAGAGGTATGACGACATCGCGGCCAAAGGCAAGAAGATTCACGAATTGATGGAGGTAAGTTGGCGGGTTGTCTTGCCTGTGGAAGCCGCATGTCATCAATGCCGTTGAACCTGTCTAGGAAAATCTGCAACTTCTCAAAGCGGATGGCGATTCGGACGACTGGAAGTCATACGTTGTCTCCGTGGATGATGTTATCGTTGATGGCTTCACGGAAACCATCCTCTGCTCCCTCAACTTCCTGCAAGAGGAGACCGAGTCTAAGGCCAACACGTCGCCTCTCTTTGAGGTTCAACTGGACCTTGTCATTCCGGACATGGTGTTCAAGCCTTCGCTGGAGTCGAATGCTGTCGAGGGCTTCATGGAGCTCATTGACAAGATCGTTTGTGACATTGACAAGCAGGCGTCCTTCATTCCTAGACTGGCCAAGGACAAGGACGTGGAGGACTATCGGGTAAGTCTCCTCTTCAGTCTAGCCTGCCTGTGTGGAGGGAGTCCTGTTTGACGTCTTTGAACTCTGACTCCTCTTCAGGACGACATGGTCAACAGAGCTGACGCCAAAACCATCCGAAACCGACTCATGGAACGAACACAAACGGTGATGGAGAAAGCCCGCGAATACCGCAACTCCTTCGATAATTATGCCTACTTGTGGAGCGACGATCGCACGGAGTTCATGCGTCAATTCTTGATCTACGGGCACGTCGTCACCCAGGAGGAGGTGGAAGCACACGCCGAAGATGGCGTCCCCGAATGTCCTCCAACTCTCGACCAATTCAAGGAACAAATAGACACCTATGAGAAGATCTACGAGGAGGTAGCTTCAATTTCTCCTGGAACAATTGTCCACGTTGTCCCTCTATTGATTCATTTCTTCCATTTTCCTCCGTTGGGCAGGTTGAGAAATTCGAAGGATCGAGCAAGTTCGACTTCTGGTTCCGAGTTGATTCACGGCCCTTCAAACAGGCTCTCTTGAACAACATTAAACACTGGAGTCTGATGTTCAAGGAGCACCTCATCAACCATGTCACCAATAGTCTCCAAGAACTCGCCAAATTCATCAAGGTTGGTTGTGGTTGCCTGTTGCTCCTTGTTCTTAAGGTATTGTACTGATCTTCTTTGTCGAATGTTTGCGTCAGGACGCCGACAAAGGTCTACAAATGGAGATCGAAGAAGGCGATTATGGTCGTTTGGTGGAGGTGATGGGACATCTAGTTCAGGTGAAGGAGCGCCAAGCCACGACGGACGAAATGTTTGACCCATTGAAGCAGACGATTGAACTGCTCAAGACATATAATCAGGAAATGCCCGACGAAGTGCATCAACAATTGGAGGTTAGATATTTCTCAAAGTTGACCCTTTTTTGGGGAATATCGTCTGCTAAACATCCCGATTTCTGCCACAATTTTAGGAATTACCTGAAAAGTGGAACAACACGAAGAAGATTGCAGTCACCGTGAAGCAAACTGTCGCTCCTCTGCAGAACAACGAAGTCACCAACATTCGACGCAAATGCGCCACTTTCGATGTCGACCAGCACACCTTTCGTGAGCAGTTCCGCAAAGTTGGACCCTTCAATTATTCCTGTCCCGATTCCTATGTCGAGCTGGATGATGTGAGTTTCTCTTTCTGTTGAATGCAATCATCTCTTCTTTATGTGGTGACTTCTGAATTGCAGAACAACCGCGCCATCGTCGATATGGAGAATGAAATGGCGAGCATCAGTCAATCGGCAGCCCTCTTCGAGGTCAATGTCCCCGAGTTCAAGCAGCTCAAGCAGTGTCGAAAGGAGTTGCGAATGCTCAAGGTTCTCTGGGATTACATACAGGTGGTGCGTTTCAGCATAACCGACTGGAAAACAACTTTGTGGGCCTCCATCAATGTCGAACAAATGGACATGGACAGTAAAAAATTTGCTAAAGATATTCGGTAAGTTCTTATCGCATTTCTAGATCTGGTTCAATAACTGCTCACTGGTTTCGAATGCCTTTCAGAGCTCTGGACAAAGAAATGCGGGCGTGGGATGCCTACACGGGACTAGAAGACAATGTGAAGAACATGCTGACATCCTTGCGTGCAGTGGGAGAACTTCAGAATCCCGCGATTCGCGAGCGTCATTGGAGTCAGCTGATGGCAGCGACAGGCGTCAAGTTTCACATGGACGACACTACAACGTTGTCAGACTTGTTGTCGCTCAATCTCCACGAATTTGAGGACGAAGTTCGCAACATTGTGGACAAATCCGTGAAAGAGAGCAGCATGGAGAAAGTTCTCCGAGAGTTGGATGTCACCTGGTCTCAGATGGAGTTTGAACACGAGAAACATTCACGTACTGAGATAACTTTGCTCAAGGCAAGTGAGGAACTCATTGAGACGCTAGAAGAAAATCAAGTCCAACTGCAGAACATGATGACATCGAAGTACATCGCCCACTTTTTGGAAGAGGTATCCTCCTGGCAGAAGAAGCTCTCAACAGCGGATCAAGTCATTCAGATCTGGTTCGAAGTTCAGAGAACCTGGTCCCATTTGGAATCAATCTTTATCGGGTCTGAAGACATCAGAAAACAACTGCCCGAAGATTCAGCAAGGTTTGATGGAATTGACAACGATTTCAAGACAATTGTCACGGAAGTTGAAAAAACAACAAATGTTGTCGCTGCTACCAGCGGTCCCAACTTGTACGAGCGTTTGGAGGTGATTCAGAAAGATCTAGTCCTCTGTGAGAAGGCCTTGGCTGAATACCTCGAGACAAAGCGTTTGGCTTTCCCTCGGTTCTACTTCGTATCGTCTGCCGATCTCCTCGATATCCTCTCCAACGGTAACTCTCCCGATATAGTCATGCGTCATCTCACGAAATTGTTCGACAGTATGGCAAAGTTGACCTTCAAAAAGGAGGGCTCCAAGGTGGCCACGCAAATGATCTCCAAGGACGGAGAAGTGGTGGATTTAGCCGCGGAGACAGATCTTAACGGTCAGGTGGAGGACTGGCTAAATAAGTTGCTGTCACAAATGCGAGAGACTGTTCGGCATAGCCTGTCGGATTCTGTGGCTAGTTTTGAAGAGAAAGCGAGAGATCAATGGATTTTTGATTATCCTGCTCAGGTGTCGTTGACAGGGTCACAAATTGGATGGACCACCGAGGTTAACATCAGCTTCGGGCGTCTGGAGGAGGGTTATGAAAATGCAATGAAGGATTTCAACAAGAAACAGATTAACTCTCTCAACGCTCTGATTACTCTATTGATTGGGGAGCTGACCGATCAAGAACGACAGAAGATCCAGACCATCTGTACCATCGATGTGCACAATCGGGATGTCGTGGCTAAGATCATTGCTCAGAAAGTGGACAACTCCCAGGCCTTTACATGGCTGTCCCAGTTACGTCAGAGGTGGGATGAGAATAGCGGGGACTGTTACTCAAATATTTGTGACGCCCAGTTCTGCTATGCCTACGAATACCTTGGAAACACGCCACGTTTGGTCATTACTCCATTGACCGATCGATGTTACATTACGCTAACACAGTCGCTCCATTTGACTATGAGCGGCGCTCCGGCCGGGCCCGCTGGTACGGGTAAAACAGAGACGACGAAAGATTTGGGTCGAGCCTTGGGAATCATGGTCTACGTGTTCAACTGTTCCGAACAGATGGACTACAAATCAGTTGGAAACATCTACAAAGGATTGGCTCAGTCTGGAAGTTGGGGCTGCTTCGATGAGTTCAACCGAATTTCTGTGGAAGTATTGTCTGTCGTTGCAGTCCAGGTCAAATGCATCCAGGATGCCATCAAAGACAAGAAAGAGCGGTTTAACTTCATGGGTGAAGACATTTCAATGGACCCAGCTGTCGGCATCTTCATCACCATGAACCCCGGCTATGCTGGACGTACAGAATTGCCAGAGAATTTGAAGGCTCTCTTCCGACCTTGCGCTATGGTTGTTCCCGACTTTGAGCTGATCTGCGAGATCATGTTGGTTGCTGAAGGCTTCATTGATGCCCGTCTCTTGGCCAGAAAATTCATCACACTTTACCAACTGTGCAAGGAGTTGCTCTCCAAACAGGACCATTACGATTGGGGTCTTCGGGCCATCAAGTCGGTTCTTGTAGTCGCCGGAGCCCTGAAGAGAAGCGACCCCGGGCGTCCTGAAGATCAGGTCCTCATGAGGGCTCTCAGAGATTTCAACATCCCCAAAATCGTGTCGGATGATATGCCCATTTTCATGGGTCTCATCGGAGACCTGTTCCCAGCCCTTGACGTGCCGCGAAAGCGAGATCCCGATTTTGAGAAGTTGGTTCGGGAAGCCACTCTGGACATCAAACTTCAACCGGAGGACAATTTCATTCTCAAAGTGGTCCAACTCCAGGAACTCTTTGCCGTGCGTCATTCTGTCTTCGTTCTTGGCAACGCCGGGACTGGAAAATCCCAGGTATGGCGAACTCTCAACAGAACTTACTTCAACCAGAAGAAGAAGCCAATGGCGGTCGATCTGAACCCCAAGGCGGTCACCAACGATGAGCTGTTTGGAATTATAAATCCAGCCACAAGGGAGTGGAAGGATGGTCTCTTCTCTGTGATCATGCGAGATTTGGCGAACTTGACCAGCGACGGGCCGAAATGGATTGTCCTCGATGGAGACATTGACCCCATGTGGATTGAATCCCTGAATACCGTCATGGACGACAACAAAGTTCTCACTCTGGCCTCCAACGAAAGGATTCCCCTCACTCCCGCCATGCGCCTTTTGTTTGAGATCAGCCACCTCAAGACTGCCACCCCAGCCACTGTCTCCAGAGCCGGCATCCTCTTCATCAACGCCTCGGTAAGTTGTCATCCCTTCCATGTGGTACCATCTGTAGTTGGCATTAACCCTCATTCTTCAATGACTTCTAGGATCTCGGATGGAATCCATTCGTGGCCAGTTGGATCGCCGCTCGAGAAGTACAATCGGAACAGGCCAACCTGACCATCCTCTTCGATAAATACGTGCCCGCCTGTCTGGATGGTCTTCGCTTCCGTTTCAAGAAGATCACCCCGATTGCCGAGATCTCGCACGTGCAGATGCTCTGCTACCTGCTGGAAGTTCTCCTAACGGTGGACAACACCCCGCCCGACTGCGCCAAGGAGCTCTACGAGCTGTACTTCGTGTTCTGCTGCGTGTGGGCCTTTGGGGGCTCCATGTTCCAGGACCAGATGGTGGATCACAGGGTGGAGTTCACCAAATGGTGGACCACCGAGTTCAAGACCGTCAAGTTCCCCGCCCAAGGCACGGTCTTCGATTATTACATCGATGCTGAGACGAAGAAGTTTGAGCCGTGGACGAAACGTGTTGCCAAGTTTGAGCTGGATCCTGACCTTCCTCTCCAGGTATTCCTTCCTTCTTGTGGAAATTTTATCCCTTTCGATACGTTCAAGTGGTTAACATTATCTTTTATTAGTTCAATAAGTTTATCTATGAAATCTTACTTTGTAGCGCTTTATTGCTGCTTGCGTGGTGAAATATTTATACTACAGCACTGCTAATTATATATCGCTTGCTGCCATCATTCATGCCCAATAGCCTTGGTGTTTTATTGTTTTATTTTATTATTATGACAACTTAATACAGCGCAGCAAATCCTCGGTAGCTAGTCCTGCTGACCCAGCAGCTGCGGCCAAACCCAAACCTACGGCCGCTGCTCCCAAGAAGGTAATCTCCCCACAGGTCTAGTTATAGCACCGTTCTTTTACTAGCCCCTCTCTCCCACCAAGATCCAGCCCCATGCTGAATCAAACCTTTGAGTGAAGCACTCTTTAGTCTATTTTATTAATGAAATATATGCTGACCACTCTCTCCTCCAACCCGTGCCGCCTCGCTGATAGCCAATACGTTTGACGAAGAGGAATCCTTTGCCCATCAGTATTCTCAGTCGGATTATGCAGCCGGCAACTCCCCTTAAATTAAATCATTCGCCGGAAGAAATGATCCGCATTGCTCGACGAAATGCCGTCCTTAGTATTGTTCGAGAGGTTTGCCTGCATGATCCTACTTATTGACAGTGTTCAATACTCAATTTATCACTCGACTTCTCTGACTCCTTTTTTACTTGTCTCTTACCATATTCTCTTCTTTTCTCTATTCTCTCTTCTCTTCTTTTCTCTTCTCTCTTCTCTTTACTCTCCTATTCTCTTCTCTTCTCTTTACTCTCTTCTCTTCTCTCTTTTCTTTTCATCTCTTCTATTCTCTTCTCTCCTCTTTACTCTTCTCTCTTCTCTCTTCTCTTCTCTTCTCTCTACTGTCCTCTTTTCTACTCTCTCCTATTCTCTTCTCTCTAGTTTTGTCTTTTTTTGGCTCACAGAGTAACTGCATAACATTAGGGTTGACACCCTAATATCACTCTCAATAATTGTTCCTTAATTAATCATTATAAATGACTTCGAAGTAAGTTGCTGCTGGCTTTGCTTTGAGCAGTATAGGATCACTTTTCATTACAATTGTGTTTTATGTGTGTGTTTTAATTTCACTTCTAGTCTGAACCTTTTTCACATTTCCTTATCAAATAGTTTATTCTAGTCCATTCGAATTCACTTACTTGCAGTTTTGTCAATAGAATAGCATTTATTTCCTATGAATTGTAGACATGCTTTCTAAGAGATCACGACATTGGTGACTAACAATTATATTCCAAAATAAAAAATATTCAACTTTAACAGTTGCTATTTAATAATTAATATGTTCATAGCTAACATAAACCTAAAACATTGTAAGTCATAGAGAGCTTATGTCATAGACATTGTAATAAATATTAATTTAACAACATGATAATTGATTTTCCATTTAGGCCGCGTTGGTACCCACGTCAGAGAGCACTCGACTGCGGTACTTCCTGGATCTTCTCATAGAAAAACGTCGTCCGGTTATGCTAGTTGGAAACGCTGGTACTGGGAAAACTGTCCTTCTTCAGGACAAGCTCAACTCCTTTGGAGAAGATTACATGGTGGCTAATGTTCCTTTCAATTTCTACACAACCAGTGAAATGTTGCAGCGAGTGCTGGAGAAACCCTTAGAGAAGAAGGCGGGCAGAAACTATGGACCACCTGGCCCCAAGAAACTGATCTACTTCATCGATGATATGAACATGCCTGAGGTAACCCCACCTCTCCTCTCCTCACCTCTCCTCTCCTTTCTCCTCTCCTCTCCTCACCTCTCCTCTCCTCTCCTCTCCTTTCTCCTCTCCTCTCCTCACCTCTCCTCACCTCTCCTCTTCTCTTCTCTTCTCTCCTCTCCTCTCCTCTTCTCTCCTCACCTCTTCTCTCCTCACCTCTCCTCTCCTCACCTCTCCTCTCCTCTCCTCACCTCTCCTCACCTCTCCTCTCCTCTCCTCTTCTCTCCTCTCCTCACCTCTCCTCTCTTCTCTCCTCTCCTCTCCTCTCCTCCCCTCTCCTCACCTCTCCTCTCCTCTCACCTCATCGTCCCTCTGTTCTCTCTACAGGTCGACAGCTACTTCACAGTGCAGCCACACACATTGATTCGTCAACATCTCGACTACAGCCATTGGTATGATCGAACCAAGCTGTCTCTTAAAGACATCCACAACACTCAATATGTGGCTAGTATGAACCCAACTGCCGGCAGCTTCACCATCAACCCTCGACTTCAGGTATGTTCCCTGAAATTTCGCCCCTTTGATATTCAATCCGTCGCAACTCACAGTCTTCTCTTTCGTTTTTTTATAGCGTCATTTCTGTGTGTTCGCTTTGAGCTTCCCAGGACAGGACGCTCTGCGCACTATCTACAACTCTATTCTGACTCAACATCTCACTATTAACGGATTTACCACTCAGCTACAGAAAATGTCACACATGGTTGTTGACGCTTCCCTCACCTTCCATAACCGTGTTGCGTCCACTTTCTTGCCAACTGCGATCAAGTTTCACTATGTCTTCAACCTCCGTGATTTGAGCAACATTTTCCAGGTGAATATTCCAGTTATCTGTCTATTTTTACATATACTACTGACAAGTTGCAAGTAGTGTGGAAAACATATTGTGGAAAACATATTTATAACGTTGAATTTTTGTTAATGTTTTTGTTAATTATTTTATTTTTTATTTCAACATAAACTTTTAATAATTATTTAACTCTGTTCTCTCCCAACAGGGAATGCTCTTCTCCAGTCCTGAATGCCTCAAACTCCCCACCGACTTAGTGCGCATCTGGATGCACGAGGCTGAGCGTGTCTATTGCGACAAGTTGACAGAAGGCACTGACATTGAAACCTTCGAGAAGCTCATGCGAGACGTCGCCAAGAAGAACTTCGAAGACATGGACGAGACCGTGCTCTTCGCCAAGCCGCTCTTCTACTGCCACTTCTCGACGGGCATTGGCGACCCCAAGTACATGCCGGTCGAGAAGTATGAGGAGTTGAACAAGATCCTCCTGGAAGCCCTGGACGGCTACAACGAGGTCAACGCGGCCATGAACTTGGTCCTCTTTGAAGACGCCATTTCACACATTCTGAGGATCAACCGAATTCTGGAATCCCCCCGAGGAAACGCTCTTCTCGTGGGAGTCGGCGGCAGTGGAAAGCAGAGTCTGTCACGGCTCGCGTCCTTCATCAGCGCCCTGGAGGTGTTTCAGATCACCCTGCGCAAGGGCTATGCCATCGCGGACTTGAAGGTGGACCTTGCCGCGCTCTACATGAAGGCTGGCGTCAAGGGCATCGGCATCGTCTTCCTACTCACGGATGCGCAAGTTGCCGACGAGAAGTTCCTCGTGTTGGTCAACGATCTGCTCGCATCTGGCGAGATTCCCGATTTGTTCCCCGACGATGAAATCGAGAACATCATCGGGGCGTTGAGAAACGAGGTGAAGGGCGCCGGTTTGCAGGACACACGAGAGAACTGTTGGTCCTTCTTCATTGACCGAGTGCGCCGCACACTCAAGGTTGTTCTCTGCTTCTCGCCGGTAGGAACCACCCTGCGAGTTCGCGCGAGAAAGTTCCCCGCCGTGGTTAACTGTACCAGTATCGATTGGTTCCACGAATGGCCGGTGGAGGCTCTTCTATCCGTGTCCAAGCGGTTCCTCTCGGAGATAGACCTCCTTCCAGAGGAGATGCGCAACTCAGTGGCGGAGTTCATGTCTTTTGTCCACAAATCGGTCAACGATATGAGTCATTTATACCTTCAAAATGAACGCCGATACAACTACACCACCCCCAAGTCCTTCCTTGAACAAATCCAACTCTATCAGAACCTCTTGAAGAAGAAGCATGCTGAACTCATGATGAAAATGAGCCGTCTCGAAAATGGTCTGCAGAAACTCGAGAGCACTGCTCAACAGGTGGACGACCTCAAAGCCAAGCTCGCCTCGCAGGAGGTTGAGCTGGCCCAGAAGAACGACGACGCCAACAAGCTGCTGGAGGTTGTCGGAGCCGAGACCGAGAAGGTCAGCAAGGAGAAAGAATTCGCCGACGGAGAGGAAAAAAAGGTCGGCAAGATCAAGTCCGAGGTTACCATCAAAGCTACTGATTGTGAACGAGATTTAGCCAAAGCGGAACCGGCTCTGTTGGCCGCTCAGGAAGCGCTCAACACTCTGAACAAGGGCAATCTAACGGAGATGAAGTCGTTTGGTTCTCCACCAGAGGCTGTAATAAACGTCACCTCGGCTGTGATGGTGCTCATGGCCCCGGGAGGAAAGATCCCCAAGGATCGCGGATGGAAGGCGTCCAAAGCCAGTATCATGAACAAGGTGGACGCATTCCTGGACAACCTCATCAACTATGACAAGGAGCACATCCATGAAAACTGTTTGAAAGCGGTCAAGGAGTATCTCAATGATCCAGATTTTGAACCAGAATTTATTCGGAATAAGTCTGCCGCGGCTGCTGGTCTGTGTTCTTGGGTCATCAATATTGTCCGCTTCTATGAGATATTTTGCGATGTGAAGCCCAAGCGAGACGCCTTGGACGCTGCCAATGAAGATTTGCGACTAGCTACCGAGAAGTTGGAAGTGATTCAGGGCAAAATTCAGGAGTTGGAGGCCACTCTAGGAAAGTTGACGGCTGAATTTGAGAAAGCCACATCGGACAAGCTGCGTTGTCAAGAGGAAGCCGATCTTACATTCAAAACCATTGAACTTGCCAACAGACTGGTGGGAGGCTTGGCTTCGGAGAACATTCGTTGGGCCAGTCAAGTGGAACAGTACAAACTCGAGGAGAAAACTCTTCCCGGAGATGTGCTCATTACTGCTGCCTTCTTGTCCTATGTTGGCTGTTTCACCAAGAAATATCGTGTGGATCTCATGGAATTGCACTGGATGCCTTTCCTCAAGACGCTGAGCACACCAATCGAGATAACGGCGGATCTGGATCCTCTAAAGATGCTGATTGACGACGCGGTTGTTGCTACCTGGAGTAATGAAGGCCTGCCCAGTGACAGAATGTCCATTGAGAACGCCACTATTCTTACTAGTGCGGAGCGTTGGCCATTGATGATAGATCCGCAACTTCAAGGAATTAAGTGGATTAAGCACCGTTATGGAGCCGATCTTCGTGTTGTACGACTAGGAGCCAAAGGTTATCTCGACCGAATTGAGGCCGCCATATCAGCTGGAGATACGGTTCTTATTGAGAACATCGAAGAATCTGTGGATCCCGTTCTGGATCCATTGTTGGGCCGAAATACAATCAAGAAGGGTCGGGCTATAAAACTCGGGGATAAAGAAGTCGAGTACAACAGCGATTTCAAACTTATTTTGCAGACGAAGCTGGCCAATCCTCATTACAAGCCTGAAATGCAGGCCCAAACCACTCTCATCAATTTCACTGTGACCAGAGATGGTCTGGAGGATCAACTGCTCGCTTCTGTCGTCAGCAAAGAACGTCCTGACCTGGAACAACTGAAGTCGGACCTCACAACGCAACAAAACGAATTCAAGATCACACTGAAGACACTGGAAGATCAGCTGTTGGCTCGATTGTCGGCTGCTGAAGGTAACTTCCTAGGGGACTACGCTTTGGTGGAAAACTTGGAGACGAACAAGCGCACTGCCATTGAGATTGAGGAGAAAGTTGAGCAGGCCAAGATAACCGAAGTAAAAATCAACGAAACTCGAGAATTGTACCGATCAGCGGCAGCCCGAGCTTCCCTTCTCTATTTTATCCTCAACGACCTCAACAAGATCAATCCCATGTACCAGTTCTCGCTGAAGGCTTTCCGCGTAGTCTTTGAGAAGGCCATTGACAAGGCGGAACCTGCTGAAGAGCTCAAGGATCGCGTGGTTAACCTGATCGACAGTATTTCTTACGGAGTCTACATGTACACATCTAGAGGTCTCTTTGAAAAAGACAAGCTCATATTCACAGCTCAAATGTCCATTCAGATTTTGCTTATCAGCAAAGAAATCAATCCTAGTGAACTGGACTTCCTGCTTCGTTTCCCCATAGTTCCAAATCTGACATCTCCAGTTGACTTCCTAACCAATAACGGGTGGGGTGGCATTAAAACCCTCTCTGGAATGGATGAATTCCGCAATTTGGATCGTGACATCGAGGGATCCGCTAAGCGGTGGAAGAAATTTGTCGAAAGCGAATGTCCAGAAAAGGAAAAGTTCCCCCAAGAATGGAAGAATAAAAGCTCTTTGCAGAGGCTTTGCATGATGCGTGCTCTTCGCCCGGACCGAATGACTTACGCCATCACCGATTTTGTAGATGAGAAGTTGGGCCATAAATACGTCGAAGGCAGCAACGTTGAATTTGCTCAGTCATTTGAGGAATCTGCTCCCTCGACCCCAGTCTTCTTCATTCTCTCGCCTGGAGTTGATCCTCTCAAGGACGTTGAAGCTCTTGGAAAAACTATGGGTTTCTCTAGCGACCTCAACAACTTTCACAACATTTCTTTGGGTCAAGGTCAGGAGGTTGTTGCCGAGGCTGCGATGGATAAGGCGGCCGAAGAGGGTCAGTGGGTAATTCTTCAGAATGTTCATCTGGTCGCTAAATGGTTGAGTACTCTTGAGAAGAAGCTGGAGGAGTTTGGGGAAACTGGTCATGAGAAATACCGTGTATTTATCAGTGCTGAACCTTCTGGTACTCCTGAATCTCATATCATTCCGCAGGGAATCTTGGAGAATGCCATCAAAATCACTAACGAACCCCCGACTGGTATGTTCGCCAATCTTCACAAAGCTCTGTGGAACTTCAACCAGGATACTCTTGAAATGTGCGCTCGAGAAAATGAATTCAAAACCATTCTTTTCGCGTTGTGTTATTTCCATGCTGTCGTCTGTGAGCGCAGAAAGTTTGGCCCGCAAGGATGGAACAGGTCCTACCCTTTCAATACTGGAGATCTTCGCATCAGTTGCAATGTCTTGTTCAACTATTTGGAGGCCAACAGCAAAGTTCCCTGGGAAGATCTGCGCTATCTGTTTGGTGAAATCATGTACGGCGGACACATTACCGACGATTGGGACAGACGTCTTTGTAAGACTTATTTGGAAGAATATCTGTCCCCGGAAATGTTGGACGGGGAACTTTATCTGGCCAACGGATTCCGCATCCCACCCAACACTGATTACAAGGGTTACCATGCCTACATTGACGAATGCTTGCCGGCAGAAAGCCCTTACCTCTACGGATTGCACCCTAACGCCGAGATCGAGTTTTTGACCACCATGTCCGAGAAGCTATTCCGAACTGTGTTTGAAATGCAGCCGCGAGACGCCGAAGGAGCAGGCGCTGGAGGTCAAACTCGCGAGGAGAAGATCAAGCAGATTCTGGACGATGTCATGGAGAAGTTGCCTGACGAATTTAACATGACGGAGATCCAGGCCAAAGTCCCAGCGGAAGAGAGAACGCCGTACGTTGTTGTGGCCTTCCAGGAGTGTGAACGAATGAATGGACTCACCAGCGAGATTCGGCGAACACTCAAGGAACTCGACTTGGGTCTCAAAGGAGAGCTCACTATCACCTCCGATATGGAGGCCTTGGGTAACTCAATGTTCCTGGACACTGTGCCCTTGTCTTGGTCTAAGCGGGCCTATCCCTCTCTATTTGGAATGACCATTTGGTACGCTGACCTTTTGGTGCGAATCAAGGAGCTCGAAGGATGGACCACCGACTTCCAGTTGCCCAACGCCGTCTGGCTGGGTGGACTCTTCAACCCGCAGTCTTTCCTCACGGCCATTATGCAGCAGATGGCCAGAAAGAACGAATGGCCTCTCGATCGTATGTGCCTCCAATGTGACGTCACCAAGAAGAACAAGGAGGACATGGGCGCTCCTCCCCGAGACGGCGCTTATGTTCATGGACTGTTCATGGAGGGCGCGCGCTGGGACATGCAGACAGGGATGATCTCCGAAGCTAGGCTGAAGGAACTCGCACCGTCATTGCCCGTCATCTTTATCAAAGCCATTCCCGTGGATCGTCAAGATCTGCGAAACATGTACGCTTGCCCGGTATACAAGACCAAGGAGAGAGGTCCTGGTTTTGTCTGGGTCTTTAA
Organism: Vannuccia rotundouncinata; assembly: GCA_034780395.1. Lineage (NCBI taxonomy): Eukaryota > Metazoa > Platyhelminthes > Proseriata > Coelogynoporidae > Vannuccia > Vannuccia rotundouncinata. The sequence goes on along the minus strand of JAUZNC010057539.1, from coordinate 34,771 downwards.
CTTGAAGACCAAAGAGAAACCCGCGAGATGGGTGCTAGGAGGGGTGGCTCTTCTTCTCCAAGTTTAGAGGAACTCATAGATCGCTAACTTTATTTTCACTCGACCTCTACTTCTACTGTTTTCTTCACTTTTTTATTTGTCCGAACATTTTGAGAGATTTTTTGATCACTGTGATTCTTTATATTTTACAATTGTATTTTCCTAATTGGTGGTTATCGCCGAAAGTAAATGAATTTAAATAAAATTATTATTATACATTTTTAACATATTGTCTTCTATCTTAATTGTTTTTATTATCATTTACGACAATTAAAAATCGCTTTAAAACTATTTTTTAATAGCGTTTACTGTCCTATTTTCGAATTTGTATTATTACTAAAGTTTTAATAAAAATTTCCGTTGAAAAAGCAGAGTCAAAAATATAGAAAAGTTTATCGAAATAAGAAAAAACAATTTGAAGCAATAATTTTACCCTTTTTATCTTCTAAATTATATTTAGATTTATCCCTAATATAAAACTTAATACAATTATGATTGCGGATTATCAAAATAAAAATTTATCAAGTTAAGAGAGAACTTTTGTCACTCATTTGAAATAAAAAAGAATGGTTTTACCATCAACATCTTGAGATGAAAAGACTATCAAAAGGAAAAATTTGTTTAAATTATATAGAAGTGACAAAATAACTGTTGGTATGAACAGATTTTAACAATCAATAAAGATATGTATATAAATTTTGGGTATATTATTTAATTAACGTAGAATTGAAACTGATTCTGTTATTTGTATTTTTATACTTTGCATGCAAGAAAAACCCGAATATACGTGGCTTATAATTATTTCAAATAGATTAATTGGGTAAAAATATTTATATATATTAAATAAATAATACATATATTTTTTTAAATAATGTTAAATTACTTTGTCTTCAAGTAGTTTCAAAAGATAAACTAATTACAGAAATAGGAAAAATCGACTATATTTAATAAAATCAAAAAGTGAATTAAATGTTTCAAATACTTAAATAACGCTATTTTGGGAATACTGTTTTTTTAGTATTTTCAAAGCAGATCGATATTCAACCATCTTATCTCAAATTGAAGTAAAAATTTATCACTTATTCAAATAATTAGTGATAATTTTTTCATTTTTCTTTTAAATATCTATAATATCATGTTTTTTGAGGACTAATTCGATATACGTTTGAATAACAGTTGTATATTGAAAAACAAATTATTTTAATTTGAGAAATTCATCTCCATATAATAAAGTTTTAAATAAAAAATGTAACTCTAAATTGACAGATAATTTAATAGAAATGTTTATATACTAATTTGATCTTATAAAATTAATAGACATTTGAAACTTTTGACAATTTTTACATATTTTTGAATGTTAAATAAAATTTTTGACTTTTAGTGTTAATTAGTTATAATTAGTATTTGTCAAGATTACTTTGAAAATATGTCTTATATTAGACCGAAAAATATGGAAAAATAGAAAATAATTATACCTATACATGAAATAATGAAATAAAAATTAAAAAATTACGGATTTACGAATTTAATTAAAAAATTTTAAAATTCTAAAGTTTTCCTTCAACAAGCATATACCCCAGGACTGATACAGCGGACGATATAACAATGGCGATGTTAAAGTAAGTGTTATAGTTGCTACGTTATATATAGGTATATTAATATAGTTTATAGATAATTATTGTGGATAATTTTTATTTAAAACTAAACAATTATTATTTAAAAAGTAATATTTAATGCTAGATCATAATTTTAGTACTCAGATGCCCACACCTTTCCCTCTAAAGAAAACAAAACTATTAGCCATTCATGAGCTGCAGAAAAATTTAGACTCACTCCAACTGGAAAAGAACGTTAATATTATAGTTGCAGAGGTCGAAAAAGAAAGATTGATAAAATAAAGAGAACGATTAAATATATAGAAAGAGAGGTGGGAAAAACAGACGGTTTAAATGAAAATTAATTTTTAAAATCTGAATCTTATGCGTGTTTATGTATTTTTGACTTGTATGTTTATTTATTAAGCAATAGGTAATATAGTTTTGTCATTTAATACAATTATATATTTACTATAAAAAGTGAACTACATTTTTTTTTAAACATTTAATAGATTTTAATAGGAATAAGATACAGGTATGGACTTGCCTAAATATAAGCTCAACTTTTGACTTGTCCTATATTTATAACTCTTTTATAAAACACCCTTGTCCTAAAGATAGCGTGAACAGAATTTGGACATGTCCCATTATTATAGTTATGGTAGATGTCTCAAACCTGTCCTTATAAGTTAAGACTATATATAATTTCAGCTCTTTAAAAAATCTAGATATGCGTCCTCAATCTAGTCCTATAAGATTAATCGTAACTTTTATAAAACACCCTCCTGCGTATAATAATTTTTGGTAAATTGTAAAAAAACATTTTTGAAAACATTATTGATCCACAAATGTATAAATAACATACATAATACATCCGTTTTCTATAAATTAAATAATTTCTATAATTTCTTTTATATTTATACATAGCTGCGTTCGTTTTGAGATCCGTCCATTTCAGAATACGATTGCTTATATAAATATTCTGCTATATAATAGGAAAATTATGAACAATAAATGAATTTGTAATAAAAAAAACAAATCAAGAAATAATGATATAATTACACGCAGATTATATCTTACGTGAATTATGCTTTAATTCATTTTATTCAAAAAATTCCATTGCATCACGGTGTCCCTCTATAAAAGGGCATTGATACATATATATGCAAGCACCCATCTGAATGAATTATAGTTATTTATTATATTTTATACACATGATGACATACATCTTTGGATAAATTTAATTAAAATTCAATTTAAAATAAACGTAAAAATATCAAAACATCGAAAAATTAATAACAAGTCATATAATTAGTTATAAAATATATTTTAGTTTATAATATAATAATACACTAATTGCTTTCATCGTTAAAATTAGTTTCCAAATATGCTAATATTTCACGTTAATTTTTAGGTGTATATAAAATTTAATGTCAATGAATTTATTAACCATTTTTTAATTCACAAAATTTCATTAATTTTCTTATGATATAAATTTATCCATTATTATAGAAATTGTCTATAACGTTCTCAGAAGTCGGAAAATCGTATAAAACACTCATATATATAGCTGGTATAGTTTCGAGAATTCAGTCATGATAGAGTAATAATATATAAAGTGATTAAATAAAATCTGTATCCTCATTTTTAATCGGACAGCTAGCAAAAACTTCTCCGACAAAGCAGGAGTGGTCAACATTTGTCCAGTTCAAAATAAGATGCTGGTCCATTATTCTATAAACTACGCTGATTAAATTCATTTCACCCATGAATGCTCCCTGCTCAGTTGTAGAGCAACAGATTTAATTTGCTTCCGGACAGACAACTGGGTCTCCTTGTGTTGCTCGGGATGGCCGGCAAGGATTAACACATTCTTGCAAAAGGTGTTGGTAGGCGTCGTCTTATCATAATAAGGGGCTGGTCACTCAATTAGGAGAAGAAAGAGGAAGAATGGAATGACTTTGAAATGGGGAATTAGACTTGCCAGTGATTTAGTAGATTTTTTATTAACTGCTTTGAGGTATGATTTGATCACAAGAATAAAGATATCTTATTACTGCTACTATAGAATACTTCATCAAAAACTGTTCATTTATAAATTTTGATCAACATTTTTTGGTTTGTCTCCCTTCGTATGACGCCCCCCCCCCCTAATTTTTCAATATATAGAAACCATTTAAACTTGTCATTAATTATATCTACATTATTAACATCTACATTGAGTGACATTTTGAATGATAAAAAATTAATATACACTATATGACAAATTCCCAAAGATATTATATATTTATTCGTCATGCTTATAGCGGGCTCAATTTTCCAAACTTCACATGAAATTGATTCTAACCCGAGTCTTAATTAAGAATGACATTAAAGTCTTGCAATATATTGGGTGTATACCACATACTTACATTTAACTGTATATCATGTATAGTTGCCTGTAGGAACGTCTTTTTTGGTGTGAAAAAGGTTATCACCAGGCTAAGGTGTGTCGTATATAGTCCCGTTGACAGCTGGGATTTAGCGACAGGGGGTCCCACAAGTCACTCCCATTTTAGCGGTACCTCAATGACATGATCCCTTGTGTCACATCTGTGATTCTCAACTTTCTTCGCGTGTGCATCTTGCACTACTGCTAAATGGGAGGGGACGATTCCATATATAATAAATAACCTGTGTAGTTCTCTATACATATTTATCTGATATACAATTTTCTAGTAGCGTATTTGCGCCGGGTATACCTATAATGTAAAAAGAAGTAAAAACACCTTCTGCCGATATCCATGAGGTAGGAACTAATATTTCAAACCGTATAATTCGTGATAATTTTTTTTTAAATACCATCAAGCGTAATCGTAAATCTAACGTTTTAGTATAAAGCAACAACTGGCTATACTAATTCTTTTTCATATAGAAAACAAATAAAAATATACCTTTTAATTGGAATCGATAATTCTCGTAATTGATGAGAAATCAAAAATCAATTACTTATATGTTATAGCTAACTGAGTGTTTATATTTGGATAATTTATCGTTATAAACTGAGTTTTTATAGTTTATTGAATATGTAGAACATCTAAGGGGAGTACAATTTATTAGTAATTTATAGAATAAAATTATTTATTTTAATATGTTTACAGTTTCATATACATCATTAATCAGCATCAAAAATTAAATAAAAATTATAATAATTCTGACAATTATTTAAATAAGACCTGAACAATTATAGGTATATGTAATATTTAGAAAATTGGCAATCTATAATATATATGGGACAGTGCAGTGACGGATGTTTTTAATTATAATCGTTACTTATAAGAGCATTTGAAAGTCATTATATAATTAGTATTCCCAAAGTGCCAATTATTCACTTAATAGAACAAGTAATCTATCTTTTGATTCGATAACAAAGTAAATATATTATCGCGAATTGCGTCATTACTGTTGGAACATAGTGTCAGAATTGTGCAATGCCAATTTTCTCAGGAAAGCAAGGAGATATTTCTCCGTAATTTGTAGTATATGTATATAAGTTGTATTTAAGTTGGTGTTATAATTAGGATTTAGTTTTTCGATATATATATTATATAGGTATATATTAAAGAATTAAAATATACGCTTTTAAGCTTTGGATTAAAAAATATAAATCGTCATTTTATAATAATTTTTATTAGTCTTATGAAGCCTTATAAAAGGTGCTGTGTTTTCAAATTAATTAAATATTTTTTATATTTAGTAAAAAATTGATCTTTATTTGGAAATATATAATCGTTTTAAAAAACAGTAATTAATTTTATTTAAATATTTTAAATACATAATATCTTATTTTTATATAAGTAGACATTTTTGATTTATATTTTCCGTGTAATTTAATTAAGTTCGAAATTCATTATAGGTATACAAAGAGTTTCTTGATCACAAAATATAATATAATCCCATCCCTATTAACGCATGACAGATGAAATGAAATTAACATAAAAAGTGAAAAGGACCCGTATACACAATACACAAAATCTCCACAAGGTCAAACGCCAAGAAGAGCAATAAAAACATCAGATATTTGAGAATTGCACCTGTAGTCAGGGCGGCCAAGCGACCAATTCTTCGAAGCTTCATGGATGGTTGACCATATCCCTTTTTGATGAAGTTTCCACCGATAGAATGACACCACTATAAAGTTATCACAGATTGGGGTCGTGATTATCACACGATTAGCCGTGGACCCCGCTTTTGTTGGACCATTGGAGGTGAATTTCACTCACACCTGGTAAGTGGTCGGTGTGTTATTTAATATCTTCCAGTTTGTGAGCAAATTGAAAGTGGATTGATCCTATGAGTGAATCTGACAAATTGGTTCACTGTCCAAAATTTATCCTTTTAATTAATTTTGATGCATTATGCTTCGAATTGATTTATAAATTTATTTGATCGTGTTCCAGTAACTATATATATAAAATATATTCTATATATAAGCGTTTATTTTGTTGTATTAAAAACAAATCATAATTTTTTGTTGGACGATTTGTGACATACAATTTAAATATAAGGATACCCTTTTAAGTACAAGAGTACCCATTACTATAACATCTGTCTAATTGTGCGATATTTTGAACAAAATTTGTTAACAAACACTATAAATATTGTAATAATTTAAATTATCTATTCCTCAATGTATACCCAATATCCGTCTTTGATAATATAAAATGTTATTAAGCCTTAATTGAACAAGAATTTATCCTGTAAGTAATTATCTGCATTTAACGTTTATTATATATACTCAATGTCTTTATTACATTTGACTCATTCTTTTAAGTGGCAGTTGTTCGCTGAATTCTGGACCAAATGTGACTAGGGTGTTTGACTTTGAGGTCCTGTATGTAATGCCAGCCCAACCTCAACATACGTGCCACGTCTCTCGAGAGCGATATAATGTTTTATATAGACTCAACTTACTCAAATACCAACGGTGATTTCTCACTCTTCATCTTGCTCAATCCCGACCCCCTACAGTTACGATTTCCTTCCTGCCGTTTTACAAAACAACCCTACATGCCCAGGGCGATCACACTTGGGCCGCTAACACCAGGCCACCGTTGAAATGAGATACAATCTCCCGTGGAGGCAGCAATCAGACGATCGCCTCTTATTCGGACTGTATGGCGGAAGAAACTGACCTCAAAGGAGAAGGGCGTTCTGGACTGTGGCCCGAGGGAATGTAGGGCGTGGTTATAAATACTTCCAATCATGATGTGTTCATGGTCATATTGTATTCTTAAAAGATATCACATTTATCTTATTTCATAAATATTAAAATGCGAACATTCTGTGTTATTAAATTGAGGGCAGAACAAATTCACAGGTACAACCTCAAAGTTTGCAACAAGCATGCATTATATAAATCGTGTGACTTATAACTTGTGCATCTTGCATTTTTATTTTTAGTTTGTAGTGAATTTTTATTTTGTTACTCTTTTTATTTGACTCTTTTTATTTCTCTTCTTGACAATTCTTAAATATATCTTTTAAGAAATAAAACCAAAAGTTGTACAAATTTGAAAATATTCTGATCAAAACGTATAGTGTTAACGTTCCAATTATATATTTTCGTCAATATAAGATCCAATTGATGCCAATTAAATGTCACTTGGGGTATAGGACCAGCTCCATATTTTTTGACATCATGGTGTAACAATTATTTAGTCTCACGTCAAATTGCTGTCCAAAGCATCATGTTATTCTTGATGACTGTACACCAACAGGTCCGCTATATATATGCGGAATATATAGAATTGGTGCAATTCAGAATTGTTGGGGCTTTGCACAAATACACATGTTCACACAAATGTTGGCCAACAAAAATAATGTTATACAATTTTGTTGTTGTATATATAATATAATCAACTGAAATTTGTAAAATAGTCGTCATTTGAAACTCTTATAAAGAGTAAAATATTTCCATATATATACCAACAAATGTTTATCTTTATTGCGCTGTGATATACGAATTATCGCAAAAATCATCGATTTTGTTTAAAATATAACGTCGGTGAATATATATATTTAGTGATGTATATTAAGAAATCTTTACAAAAATGTATCAACTTTTCAGGTAGAATATCTAATATGTGGGGGGGTGGAGTATTCAGAAAGGCAAATATATAATACTATCAGAGTGAAATATACCCCTATAAATACTTATTATTGAAACGTCTGTATATATAATATGTTAACAGTGTATATGTTAGCGAGGGAGTGCGAATTTGGACGGTTGGCGAACCGGCCAGACGGAGTAGGTATCCATGCTCCGTCCAACGGTTTGTGAACCGTCAGGATGAAGTAAGAATAAAATTATTGCTGGACGGATCGGGAATGACATTACCGTTTAATTAAAAAACGTACCAAAGTAATAATAACAATTTAAACAATTTTTGAAATGTGAATTTATATACTATAGACAGTTAAGTACAGTGCATGCTGACAACAGTGCATAATGTTGACATCAGTATTGACAAATATACACCGCATAATTATAGACAGAATTAACATATCTAGGGCACTATAATTTCTTCCATAGGTAATTGAGTTGCAGTATTTTTATTTCGTTGGACGGTTCGCGAACGAACCGTCATGGATTCTTACTCAGTCTGGCCGGTTCGCGAACCGTCCAAATTCGCACTCCGTCGCTAACATATATTTACATTTAAACGTTTATATAAGCACTGAGAGCGTTTTTATTTTATCTATTGATATTTATATTTTTTCCCAAATATTGTAAAAGCTACTATATTCAAAAACCGTTTGATATTTTGAAATAATTTCATGTGCATCTTATACACAGACTTCGAAATATAAAGTTTTTAAATCGCATATGTGTGTCATTCTCCTTCTTCTAATTGTGTCAGTACCGATAACGACCCCTTATATATAGACATTAACCGATTTCGATAAAATTTTCAACATAATTCAACTTCAATTTTATAATACTTCATAGTTTTAGATTTTTAGATTTTTAGATTTTTTTCGTAATGAAGAACGACATATACAATTTTTTGTGCATATTCAACAAAACCAAATGGCAAAAAGTGTCTTAGTTCATACCACACACGAATTGTTTTGTCTCTAAAGAAAATAATATCTGATTTGATCGATACATATAACTTCGAAATTACATTACATATACAAATAATCAGTACTAAACTATATATTATGTTAGTTATGCTTATAAAGTTGTTTATACTATTATAAATATAGGTAGCAATATATTTTAAATGAAGTAAACTCAAATGAGATATTATAGGTCAACAGGAAAAAAATTTCGTTTTATAAATCTATTTTTTTTTTAAATTTATAATTTTAAATTATTCTATGATACACAGATATGTTTCTATGGTTATGATGATATTCAAAAACATCTATATACATATATAGGTTGCAGCGGAAAGTTTTGTCGTTTTTATAAAACTGGATTAAAAATTTTGTTTTAAATAAAACTGGTTTAAAAAACGAAATTTTGTTCGCGTTGACCTATATTTTCGCATATAAGAGCTAACACAATTTATGGTATATTTCATTTTTTGTAGTAGGTATTGAGGTAACACACTTTTTGCAATTTTGGATAATAATATTATTCCAGCATTATATTGTAGGTACAAATTTATATTAATATCGAGTTTTATCGATCCACATTTAAAAGACTTTTGATAAATTTGAGATGGTGCTACAGTAGGGCAATTTTCAAAATATTTTATTTCTAAAATTTAATATTAAAGAATATATGAAACATTCATGTCTATTTTTATACACTATTTATATTTATATGGTATTAATAGATATACACAATTTTTTCGATCCTTATATATACCGGAGGAAATAATTCATTTTTCAGTTGGTATAAAAAATGTTTAGTTCACTGCCTGCTGTATATACTATAAAAACACGCTGTGAATAAAAACAACCCCCGTATCCATCAATGAGGTCAGGTAATATACGGAACGATTATAGGTACTGCAATGACCGTGCAGTAATATTGTTTGAAATAACACGAACCCACCAGATTCTTGCGTCACAGAGGATAAAATAACAATTGTATAATTCACAGAACAATTTCAATACAAAACATTTTCCGTACAATTATTAGTTGGCCTTATATTTCCTAAAAAGATCAATCATAAGTACAAAGTCCATATAAACTTGAACCTAATTAAGTCAACTATATATATAGCTACACCCTGCAGTCAACAGATTTGACAATAAATAAATTAACTGAAGCAAAGATGAAAGGATAAATTTTATTTCGTAAAACCCGACGATAGTTATTTTTTAAAATTCAATATTATCAAAGATTCTACAACAGTATATAAGATATATTATGCTTTAAAAATATTATTTTGATACGTATATTTATATAAGATACTATTATGATAAGATGATAAGATGATACAATAAGATGATAATAAGATACACATAGTTTAACTATTATACATATAGGGGTCGAAAAATAAATTTTGTTTCATTAATATTACCTTCTATATATGAATTGGATGATT
>JAUZNC010057539.1:10904-22069 GCA_034780395.1 Vannuccia rotundouncinata | reverse complement strand
CAAGATGTGTCGCTTAACCATTAAACAATATATTTTACATAAGTTGACATGTTATCAACATTTCTGTAAATTTATATAGAGACGTCTATAAAATTGATTGCAAATTACAATGGATAATTATAATGAATTTTTTCTAAATTTAACCGATATATATTTAACCAAAGCAAATTTGAATAAATATAGTAGACAATATCAAAAGATTTCAGACGTTTCGCTATAACTATAGCCTTCATCAGTTGTTATAAAATGAAAAGTGTCGAATTTTAAAAACTGACAAAGGCATGCGACCCCACTCCGAAATATTGATCATTTTATTGATAAATTTATTTACAAATAAAACTAAACATTAAAATTTGAGAAATATTGAGAAATTATTTGTGAAAAATATTGAATTTTAAATACTATGTGCAATAGTTTATTTTTGATATCAGATCGATCAATATAAATTATAAAAATAAAAATGTCTTCGAAACAATAATTTTAAGCCTGATTGCGAAATGAACAAATTAATCACCAATTGATGTTTTTAAATTTAATAAAAAATGTGGTATATACAAAATTGTACACTAAATTCTATAATTAAGCTATAATTTCGTTCGATGTCTGATTATAGATATTTCGTCTTGGCGTCTAGATATCTGTTTATTTAAAATGATAGAATTTTGATTTGATTTTATTAAAATTCAGTGAAGCTTACAATCCGTATTTATTTATTTAATCAACAACACAAATTATTCCTGCAGTCACAGTTAAGTGTAATTTGATCACAATTGATGGCCACATGTACATACATGTTTAATAAATATGTACTTACTCTATATATATATATATATAACGAACCATTGCTTCTTCGCATATTTTAGCACAGCATGGTATTTGAAGAGGCCACCCCGTAGTTTGAAATGGGGAAACATGCACCTAAGTCCATCATTCAACCAGCCATTATTGCTGCGCTCTGCTCAAAGTTAGAAACTAAGTTTTCTCCTCTTTCAATTATGACGTAATTGTGTCTTGCTGAATTCAGTTGCTATTCGTAGTTGAATGAAGCAGATCTCTTCATCAAGGAAATGTTTATATTATTATATTAAGTGGAATTAATTAGTAAATATTTATTTGGTTTAAATCAGTTTTGCTCTGAAGAAAGTTTTATAAAAGCATGTTTTGGAAATTGGAAAAGAAGTTAAGTGACTTCCGAATTTGAATCTTTAAGGACAATAAATATATCTATAAGATATATAAATTATTTAAAACTATGACAACATACTCTGGATTTTTACAAAAATATTTGTTAGATTAAAAAAGGAGCATTTTCATATTTAATTTTATCTCACTCAACCAACTATCATTAACACTACAGTTTTGATAACAGCTTAATTTATTGGACGAATATAATTTGTCTTTGAGGATATAAGCAACACCAATTAAAAATTAATTTATATATGTATTTATAAAGCAATGAGATTTATTCCCTAAACGTCACCCTGCGTCAATATCTTCTACTGAATAAAGTCCACAATTAAAGACAGCTGATTGGTCAATTTCTCGAGACAATCAAGAATGACGCCTTCTGATTGGCTGTTCCCCGTGTCACCTTGGAATCTGTCGTCTTCAAGATGAAAGGAGACGAATGGATAGAAGCTTCATACTAATTGAAAAGATAAATAACAAGCCCGCATCCTACAGATATACGAAACTCCAGTAGCGCAGTTTATTTTCTCAAAAAACTTTAATACCTTCTCGTGTAAACAGACTTATTTTAAAATGCAGTTCTGCAAAGTGGAGTCCAGCCCTTCGAGATACCCCAACCTCACTACCGAGGAGGCCCCGACATGGGCCCACCTGAACGCCGGCGCTTACACAACAGGCCCTGCCATAATGCCCCATTTCTGGACTAATGGATCTGGCAGTGAAGTTGTGCCCATGTCCAATTTTGAAGTAAGCCCTGCCCCCAACTCGGCCCTAGCTGGTGGCGCGAACACAGGTGGTTACTACAGCTCGTCGAGTATAGCGACGGCCTACGGTGGAGGTGGGGGATATGCAGCCATGACCTTGGGCTACAATCAGTCGTACGACTGTACCAACGCCTCGAAGGCTGGTGTCAGTTGCATGAACGGGACAAGACTTTGTGGTCGAGAACTTGTGAAGCCGCCATACTCGTATATCGCTCTTATCGCGATGGCCATGATGGGTCAAAGTGATAAGAAGGTTACCCTCAACGGGATCTATCAATTCATAATGGACCAGTAAGTTCAACAGCACAATAATTTATAGGAAACGGGAACAATTAAAATAATGATTCGGGTAATTGTCCAAGTCTGGATAAATGCAAAACATGTCAGCTTTTCTTAAAATGTTTCTTTAATAAAATCAATTTAATTATTTAATAGAAATATTCTTAGAACTATTGATAATCTACAATTTGTTGTAAATATTAAACAGAGGACAAAAGTAGGATTGAGAATTGGATAAAATTAATTGATTATAAAGAGGATCAAGTCACATATTAACATTCCGTTAGACGTTTATTTTAATTTTATGCTGGATGTAATATTTTTATTTATAGTATTTAGTATTAAATAATCAGATTTAGTGATATTTAAATATCATGAATTAGTTTTCAATTAGATTTAAATTAATAAACTTGTAGCGTATGTACTAAATGATTCATTAAAAGTAGAAAAAAAAACTATTTATTGGAATTTTATAAAACACTTTTAATTTCACGCGCCATCTCCTCTGTATAAGTTTAATGTAATAATTTATAATATTCATAACTATATTAAATAATGCAAGGATCCCTTATATTGTGAAAGAATAGCCCCCGTGCGAATAGACTTTGCGAAATGTTCAATATAATGTAAAATAGTTACACTTATTAGACAAATAATATAATTTGAATATTTTATCCAATATATAGGTTATACCTTACTAGATATGGGAGTGTCACAGAGGCACAAAATATAAATATAGATTATTAAATTTTTATTTGGTTTGTATTGTGGTATTTAGTAGCGGTTAATTATTTTACAGCGAGTTAGGGTTTTGTTTTATTACACAATTAGTATTTTATTGTGTATTGTTATATGAATATTTTAATAATAAATTCCTTAATAATTCATAAAATTTTTACTTTATTTTTATATTTTATTGATTCATTCATTCCTAGTTAATTTTGTTTATGGATGATCAACTTGAAATTAGGATATTATAATCAATGTTTTCTCTTGAAAATTAATCTGAAAAATATTGAATACGCATCGTCAACTATAAATCACTATAATAACAAGATATTTCAAAATCTTTTAATGTGCAAAAATCAAAAATTTAAAATGAATATTTATATACCACAAAGTTCCGACGACCATCAACAAATACATTTTGCCTCTTTGGGAAAAAGGAGAGGCCTTTTCTCAAAAGTTTTGTCTGACTTAAGTCTATTATAATTGTCTTCAAGTGGTCATATTCATCCATCGACTTTGACAAATGATCTCTGAAGTAGTGACGTGTTATCTCAGTTAAATTTTGATATAACTGACCTAATCGGTTTAATTTATAACAATACAATTTTATATTTAATGAAGTAATAAAAGTCCAGCTCAAAATTTAAGGCAACTTTTCAATTATGATGCTGTCGTTTTGACATGCAATTAATTCCCCGCATAAGTATAACACATTTATTTTCAAAGCTATGAACATTGAAGATCCTTTTTTGTTTTATGGTTCAGGTTTCCATACTATCGAGAAAACAAGCAAGGCTGGCAGAATTCTATTCGACACAACCTCAGTCTCAACGAGTGTTTCATAAAAGTTCCCCGCGATGATAAGAAGCCGGGGAAAGGATCGTATTGGTCCCTGCATCCCGATGCGTACAACATGTTTGATAATGGTGAGTTTAGAAAATGCTGATCTACTTACGTGCCGCGCAAAGATATACCCGTAATTAATTACCTAAAAAATCAATAACTAATAATTGCATTACATTAAAATGAGTTTATTTATAACAATAATATAAGTGTGTAAGAACCATTGTTCAGTAATCTGTGTGACCTCCACGAACTGCAATCACAGCTGCCAAGCGAGCGAGAAAAGATCGAAGCAAGCATTCAAAATGAGCTGGTGTGATTCTCTATGTTTTTGAGAACACGTTGATAGAATGAAGATTAGATTCGACTACGTCCTTAATAATTGAACCCATATTCTCACATGGATTCAAGTCTAGAGAATTACCCATGGTACTTGGCTGTTATCAAAGAAGCCAATACCTTCTAAAGTTGCTGTGATACCTGCAGAGCTTTGAAACATGGAGCCTTATCATGAAGGAAGGTTACTTCTGCAGGGTCTGGAACATGTTTTTGTTATTCAAGAAAAGAATGACTTGATCCAGGATTGTCTCTCGGAAATATTTACCAGTCCAAATTTGTCCACCTTTTTTGTCCACCCACATTATCTTTTTTGTTGAGAAGCAAACGATGACTCTAATGCAAACTGGAGGTCCTGTCACCAGGTGATAATGCTCCTGTTCTTTCATTTCGTCGATGGACACAACATGTAGCAAGTCATCCGCAGTCCATAGTCTCAAATACTCACACAAAAGATTGTTGTGAGTATTGAAGTTGTTGTTGAAGTGTCTTGTGGGGCTTCTTGATCACACGAAATGGTTTCATTTCTTCATAACTAAATGCGTGTAGCTTTGAACTGTACGGCAAGAAAGACTCTTTCGTATATTGAATATTTTTAACGGGAAATATTTTTGTGCTCCACTCTGTATAAAATAACAATCATTATAGGTTGTTATTCATTTATTTCATTTTAACATAAATTTTACAAAGCAATATTTTATTTATGGAACTTTTCATTTTAAAATTATGTTAGCGTATACTAACTGATATCAATGTTCAAAGAATTATATAAAATAAAACTAACTTTCACATAGTATACAAACTCTCTGCTTATACTCCGATAAGAAAATCGACTTTTAATAGAATTTATTTTATTATCGAATATTTACAATCGATTATCTACAGTATTATCTTAATTATCGATTATTTACAGTCTTCTCCTATATTATCGATTATTTACAGTCTTCTAGTATATTATCGATTATTTACAGTCTTCTCCTATATTATCGATTATTTACAGTCTTCTCCTATATTATCGATTATTTACAGTCTTCTCCTATATTATCGATTATTTACAGTCTTCTCTTAATTATCGATTATTTTCAGTCATCTCTTATATTATCGATTATTTTCAGTCATCTCGTGTATTAATATTTTATCAATTACATCCAATTAATTTCATTTCAGGATCTTTTCTACGTCGTCGCAGAAGATTTAAAGTTAAAGGACAGAGCAAAGACAGTCATGATGATCCAAGCAAATCGTTGGACGAGAACCAAGTTTTTTCTAATGAGTCTGTTGACGGAGCAAGCCTTACTTCAACCGTTCCCAGTTGTAACAGTGAGATTCAGGTATGCAAATGTTTCCAGAAATGTTTCCAAAATTCATAATTACGTTAAAATATTGTGTGAATCATGAATTAAACATATATTTCAACTTTCCTGCTTCCAGAAATCAGTGTTGGATATCCCCAGCAAGGAAAACACCAGTCCAAACCACAACTTTTATCCTCCTTTGAAGATGGAGTCCAGTCTGGTCAGTAGTAACCATGGCGCCCACAGTTTGCACTCCTATCTCACAGCTCCATCGTGCGGGCATCCAGCCGCCGATGCCTATAATCTGTCTTCTGCCGACCATCACATGACGTCTGCCAGTCAGCAGCACCTTCAACAGCCAATCACGGCGAGTTATCCAGACCACGTGACCAACGAGAGTGTGGAAGCGGTGAGACGTTCTGCGGCCAGTTGGTACACTGGTCATACGACTTCTGACTTCAATCCTCTCTCCTACAGTCACTTGGGCTCCAATGATCTGGGTTATCCATCTAATGGAACTGTCGCATCTAATTTTTCTCGTTTTCCAGTGTCGAATTATCTGCCCTCGTCTTATCTGTAAATAATGTCTAATTATTTCTGAGGTAGTCATGAAATCAGCTATGTACAGATATTCATTAGTACTATAAATGTCAATATATTGTATTGTCCATATTTTATCATATTTATTTTGTTTTCGTATTTTTGAAACTTATTATATTAACAAGTGTATTTAAATAAAATTAATATTTTTCTAATTTAATTTTGTTTTAGAGTTAAAAAACAAATTTGTTATTCTTTATAATTATAACACAATAAATATGAATAATAAATCCAAATAATATAATTTTCATAACAGTTCGGGAATATTAAATTACTTGGTTAGAAGAACAATTGTATCAATAATTAAGATTTAAATTTTTATACTACTACATCTTAAGAAAAGTACAATAAGAAACAAATAATTTTTTTTAAACTGGGTAAAATAATATGAATATTTAATAATACGTAATATATTAAATATTTTCATAATTTTATTTGTTTAAATTATGTTTATTATTTACAAAAGAAAAAAAATCGAAAAAGATAACTTATTTATATTAATCATTCATAGTATCAAATGTTACATTGTATTCTCAACTGAAGTTCCTTTTATAATAATGTAGTTACATGACAATTTCTCGTTGACTTTAGCTACACTATTCTTTGGGAAACTAACAACTAAATTTAGTGATATTGAGAATCCATTCAATGAATTAGAAATTGATTATTACACTTTTACAAGTAAAGTACAATTAATAAACGTGATGTTTCACTACTTTTAGCGCTAATGATTTGAAATGTTTGTTGTTGTTGATATTTTAATATAAATTTTATTTGCCTCAAACAAGTTTTCCCATTTGATTTTTTTCTTCTTCCCGACAGATTTCACGAACTTGGCTCTATATAGCGTAGAAGCACTACATGGTATGCAAATGTACAAATTATAAAAGTCGTACAATTAGGTCGCATTAAAATCTAATAAAACATCAAACAGGAAAGCTAACATTTTTTATAGATTACAGAAATATTAAGTTAAATAATTACCTTTTGCATGGTTACTATAAAGTTTACCATATATTCTTTCAGAAAATCTCGAATTTATTTTCTATCATGAATGTTAATATACATTTTTCTACTCTTTGATTTTTTACTTAAATTTTATATAATTATTAAAATAGATTGAAAGCTCCAAATAGATATCCATACTGATTTTCAATAACGTATTATTTTAAAGCGGATTAAATCACATCATATATTTAAATAATAATTAATTATTTTGTTTAATATACACATAAAAGTAATTAAAACATATATAATAATATTTCGATAGAGAAAATCAATTTCAAGAGTATAATTTTATAAAAAAATTAAATAAATTTATTATAATTTATAAATAAATTGTATCGAAAATTATGTAAATTGTACAAAATAACGGCTTGAATGTTGTTCCACCATTTATTGATTTTGACATATTTTACACTCATTTTATTCTATAACAATATATTTTTAATGAAATAAAAGTAAAATATAGTTTGTAATATAATTTTCGGCATAATTATAATTAATTATAATATAATTATAATTAATATAATTCGGCATGGTTTTATGTTCTAATATGTTTTGATTATCTAACTAGGCTTTTAAATGTAAATATACGATTTTTTATACAAACCGCAAAATAGGCGGCCCTTTTTTTTTGATCCAAAAGTCAATTATTTTGGAGCATGAGATTTTTTTTTATATTCTCATTAATGTCTATAAATAAATGTTACTGCTTTTGTCTAGAGCCTGTAACGATTCTTTGTATTTTTTGCCCGTAATTACGACCTAAATACAATTAGTAGCTGCCATTGACTTAAATGATTATTTATCTAGACCATCAAACTGATCATTTCAATTATATATGGTATAATAGTTTCGTTTTAAAGAGGGTATTCAATCAATAAAATATATTTTAATAGGCTTTTGGTCATTATATATTGAGTGAATTCCCTCTTCATAACGAAACTAATACCGTATATAATTGAAATGCATTAACAACACCCATGAATTTCGTATTGATTATCGATATAGATATATTCCTTCGCGGACGTTTATTACTATTGAATATTGGTCAGTTTTCCGGTCTAGATAAATAATATATATATGTCATTGGTGGCTACAAAAAGAAGTTTTATTCGTAGAATACCAATGGATTGATATATTAATTTCTATGGTTTTATTACAACTTTTTAAGACATCAAATAATATATCTATACATACACAAATATGATGATTGAATGAGATCTGTTTCGGAAATATTTATAGATAGCCATAGATAGCTATTTTAAAAAATAATTTATCCAAATTGTTCTCTGTTGTTCTGTATTATATCATTGAAAATAACACAATAATATTGGCTAATACAATTAAAATCACCTCAAAAACTAATAAAATGTATAAAAACGTTCAACAATAAATTTGAAAAGGAACACTTTTCCATTATACGAGCAGAATCGCTTCAACGTAGTATCAATAGAAATCCGAGCATGGAAATATAGTACTTTTCTAAAAAATAAAAACTTAATTTTGATTATAAATAAGTCAAATTTACCGGAATTAATATCTGTAGTTGTCTGGATAATATTTAACAAATCTATTGATAATTTTTTGTATTTGTAAATTTAAAGAAATCTTGATTTGTAATTAATTAAAATATAGAATAAATTATACGCATTGGGAGGTTAATGATCAAACGTTGAAACTAATTAATTATTGTATATACAAAGACAGGAAAATAGAGAAAAAGTATTGATTATTAGGATTAGGAATGTCCATTTTTCTTTACAAAAGTTGTAAGAAAAAGAATTACTTTTTTATTGCTGCTTTTTTTCAACTTTTACTTTTTTCCAACTTGCATTACAATTTTTATGATAGTTATTTATGATTTCCAAACTATTCCAAATCTTTTTCTTTTACGATTGATTTTTTGATTAAATATTTTCTATTTTAAATATATCCTCTATGACAAATTTAATATTTATTTACATATTTAATTGTCTAGAACTATTCTATTTATACGGGTTAAAGTATATAGATAGTTCAAAATATTTAATTAATGAATATTATTTTTATTAATAAGTTGTAAAGAAAAGTAAAAGTTAAAAGAATTTCTTGAGTACAAAGTATTACTTTTCTTATAACTTAATTTTGTAAAGAAAAATGGACTTTCCTACCCATATTAATCAATTATTTTACTCTATTTTCCTATCTTTATATATAGAATAATGGATTAATTTTAAATTAAACTATGTAATTAAATATAATTTAAAAGTAAATTCAATAATCAATAAAAATTTAACATGTTATATTTTCTTGTATAGTCATTCAACAAAATAAACATAATATATAGATTTTAACATCAACAACAATGTGGTTTCAAAGTTAGTGCAAAATATTTACCTGATTGAGCAAATGAGATAGTGCTTGCATGATAAGCACAATGCTATCTAAAGCTAAAAAAAGTATATAATGGAAACTGTACACACAGATGGATTAAATAAAGAATTACCAAATGTGAGTGATACATATATTTAATTGAATACTTTCTTACGAACAAGATTGAGGATATATGCCTTATGAATATTATGTTTAATCTAGAACATAATGTTGCATATAATTTCGTATATATGTTAGGAATTTAAAGATCTAGAGATATTTGTAAAATACACAAAATAGAAATCTATATTTAAAAAATCTATCACAATTTTTGTTGTTGTATTAATATTAAATCTGCGTAGATTTTCGTAAAGATTGTCTACTAAAGACACAATTTATGTAACCGAAAAGTGCTCGTCTGAAAATGTGTAGGGATACTCTCGATCAAGAGAAATAACTATAATAATAATTGTTTCAGTTAGAAGAAGTCGTCTGTTTCCACATTGGCCAAGCCGGCTGTCAGATCGCTAGCTCTCAGTGGGAACTATTCTGTCATGAACACGTCATATTACCAGATGGAACGGCAGGAAATACATCAGAAAACCATGATGATTTCACGCAGATCAACAGAAGTGTGTTCTTTTCTCCAAATAAAAACGAAACTGCTTTTAATGCAAGGTCTATGCTTATTGATTTGGAGCCTTCAGTTATCGGTAAGTCTTAACTCATTGGTATGTTAAACCTTCACACTACACTTCTACACAATCACCTTATAATAACATGACTCGACGGCATAGGATATTGAAAAGAGTCCATGCTATTGACAGTTGTATACATGTTATTGAAAAGTGTACATGTTATTGACAAGTGTGTACATGTTATTGACAGTTGTATACATGTTATTGACAAGTGTGTACATGTTATTGACAAGTGTGTACATGTTATTGACAGTTGTATACATGTTATTGACAGTTGTATACATGTTATTGAAAAGTGTACATGTTATTGACAAGTGTGTACATGTTATTGAAAAGTGTACATGTCATTGACAAGTGTGTACATGTTATTGACAAGTGTACATGTTATTGACAAGTGTACATGTTATTGACAAGTGTGTACATGTTATTGACAAGTGTGACAATGTTATTGACAAGTGTTTTCATGTTATTGACAAGTATGTACATGTTATTAAAAAGTGTGTACATGTTTTTGACAAGTGTGTACATGTTATTGACAAGTGTACATGTTATTGACAAGAGTGTACATGTTATTGACAAGTGTACATGTTATTGACAAAAGTGTACATGTTATTGACAAAAGTGTACATGTGATTGACAAAAGTGTACATGTTATTGTCAAGTGTGTACATGTTATTGACAGTTGTATACATGTTATTGACAAATGTGTACATGTTATTGTCAAGTGTGTACATGCTATTGACAGTTGTATACATGTTATTGACAAATGTGTACATGTTATTGACAAGAGTGTACATGTTATTTACAAGTGTGTACATGTTATTGACAAGTGTGTTCATGTTATTGACAAGTATATACATGTTATTGGTGAGTGTGTACATGTTATTGAAAAGTGTGTACATGTTATTGAGAAGTGTGTACATGTTATTGACAAGTGTGTACAGGTATTGACAAGTGTTTTCATGTTATTGACAGTTGTATACATGTTATTGAAAAGTGTACATGTTATTGGTGAGTGTGTACATGTTATTGAAAAGTGTGTACATGTTATTGAGAAGTGTGTACATGTTATTGAC
>JAUZNC010057538.1:0-12637 GCA_034780395.1 Vannuccia rotundouncinata | reverse complement strand
AACTCTTCGGGGGTCCCTTTCCTCCTCTCTCTACTCTATATGAAGATCCTCTGACGGTGATTGTCTACGCGCGCCATCTGATGGCGTGAGACAATGTCACCGGTTCCAACAACAACAACAACAAAAAGGCAACAAAAGAGAAGCTCCTCACTGAAACAACAATGAGCCTAGAACGGTTCATTACAATAATGCCGGCGGACGAATCGGCCCACACATTTTCCGCCCTCATCCGGCAAGACTTCACCATTGGCGCCCTCCATGGCCAACTACAGTACAACGATAGCTTCCGCCGCCACTCAAAACAGTCGACATCGGCAGCACAACAGCAATACTGCAACGACGTGGCACCCAGTTCCAAACCCTGCTACGGATGTGGAAACACAGCCCACCCCTACAAGGACGTCCGTTGCCCGGAAATTAGTGGACAAAACTTCACCATTTTACTAAAATGTGTAAAAGCGGTGGCAAACATAGCTACCTAAAATGGCTGCGTCTCGGGGCAATTCCATCTACGACGGTGGACAGTGCCCCACCGGTTCAACACGCCAATGTGTCGATGACTTCGAAACAAGACTCCCGTGTATGCACCACACTCAGCGCCCCAGAAATACCAGTAAAACTTAATTTACAAGTTGGAAACGATAGAACATCAATTCAATCTATGGTTGACACTGGGTCACCTATTTCCACGATCCACATATCGATACACGTACGATGAACACTTTTTTTCAGCATCCACTAAGCCTGTGAAAAACATTATTTATAACTTCGATGGAAGTGAAATTTCCTGTGTTCACGGATTATTGTAGTTTCGACATACAAGGACAAAACCTGCAGTCTCAATTTATACGTCGTCCCCTATAACTTCCCTGAAGTTGTTGGACGGGACGCTATCTTAGGTCTCGATCTAATTATCAACGGCGCCAGGATGCGAGTGTGCACATCTAACTTTTTAACTCAGACCGTTTTAAATAATTACCCGTCTCTACTTAATGACAACCCGAGAGCCTACTCAGACTACAAGCACAATATCTTGCTATCATCTACAACCGCCGAACCAACTTGTGCTAAATTACGTGCAATTCCTTTAGCCAAGCGTGAAGCTGTCGAAATGGAGATTTTTTTCCGTGTCTATTTTATTCCGTTTCGACGCTATTCCGTGTCGAAATGGAATAACATCGACACGGAAAATGGACGAATAGGAATAACGTCAATACGGAATAGCGTCGACTCGGAAAATGACCGACAAAAATGGCAAACCAGGAAAATGATCGACAACTTAATCTGACAGTAAAAGGAAATTGGCTGACAATGTAAAAAAAACAGGAATAGCGCCGACACAGACATTTGCCGACAACACCTGTATTTGTATTGGCAAAGTACTATAAAGTTTTGTTCACACAATATAGCGTTATGGAATAACGGTAATCTGTGATTTTTGACTTCTTACCCACCTTTGTCAGCTAATTTTTTAGAATGAGTATGATTCATTATTTCCCTATAGTCACTTTTCGTCTACGATGATTATTTTAAATATGAATATTTAGTATAATTGAATTATTCCGTTAAAAGGATTCTTATGATTTCATGAAATTACAAATTATTCAGAAAAACAAACATTATCGATACATTGTCATACACCCATATAATCCCCTCCCCCATACTTGCAAATGTGGTCAGCTGATTTCCGTGTCGGTGCATTTCCTGTTTTTCACATTGTCGGCCAATTTCCGTCTAAGTTACGCCATTTTTACTTGTCTGTCATTTTTCGGGTCGACGCTATTCCGGTTTTTGCCAAATATTTGTTGTACAATTTAACTATGTATATTCAATTGTCGGCCATTTTCGTGTCGACGCTATTCCGCCAACCGGATTAGGAGACTAATTATCTCAAATAAGAGAAGGCAAAGAAGTAACTATAAAATTCGCCAGAGAGAGAAATTTTGCAGTCAACGAGAAAGAGGTCTTGGCTGCAGTCTGGGCAATTTTACACTGATGGCAAAAGTTTCTCCTAGGCCCCCACTTCACACTAAGAACCGACCACGGTTGTTTACGAGCGCTTATTCAAAAGACTTCTAACACACGAAAATCAGCGAAATTCGAGAGGTGGCTAGAAACATTCGAGCACATCAAAGGATCAACCAATCACATTGCTGATTGTCTTTCTCGCCTTCCACTGCCTCCAATTACAACCGCGTTACAAAACGACGACGTCAACCCAGCTACAACAATAGCAACTGTAGCCGCCTACACACGCCAACGCTGATCATGAGTTGATTGAGATCAAAGAGTACTTAATTACACAATGGCCATTAAAAAAGAAATTACCACGCGCCCTCATGCCCTATTACCTAATCAGGAATGAGCTGGCTGTTGAAGACGTCACTCTCCTCAGAGACGGTCAGCGACTTATCTTGCCTGCCTCCCAGTACAGCAATGCGTCCTCAAAGCAGCACACGAGGGACACCCAGGAATCGTCAGAATGAAAAGGCAACTACGTCGCACATATTGGTGGTCAGGGATGGACTGATTGGACAATCATAACACTATTATATTATGTTATTTATATTGCTCTATTTTAATATCAAATACAGGTTGAAAACCCAATATACTAATCATACTGTAGACAGGTTGTTCTGGTTTAATAATATTTGATAATAAGATATATCCATAAATATATCTTTAATCTATGATTTGCATAGTTAAAATATAAATTTTCAGAAAATATTTCCAGATAGTAAAAGTCAAGGTGATCTTGCGCTATATACCTATATTGCTCATAGGCGGCGCCAAGGGGGGGGGGCAAGGGGGCCATGACATGATAACAAAATCTTGCAGATCCAAATTGTAAATTGTAAATTGTATAGCGATGACATCGATACAAATCTTGTGGATCAAGAAGTGAAGCTTTGGAAGCGAAAATAGTCCATAATAGCCACTGAAGGTCGCCCCGACTCTCTTGGCAAAGCACTATAGTTGAATGTGATGAAGAGCGCTTCCCAAATGTCTGTCGTCTGATAAAGATTGCCTGCACACTTCCCATCACAAGCTGCACATGTGAACGAAGTTTTTCAACGCTACGCCGACTTCGAAATTGGATTCGAGCATCCATGGGTTGTCCATGGTTATCATCCCTTGCACAATGGTTATGACTTTGGTTATCCCTTGCACTGACGAATGTGCACTATCATCATGCGTTAATTATCAAACAGTTGTTGACCTTTTCTTGAAACTCTAGGGTGTGGAAAAAGTTACCAGATTATTTATTTTATATTTATTCATATTCTCCTCCATTATTTAAAGAGGTTGTTTTTCGGGGTATAAGGTACATTTTAGGTATAAAAGAATGATTGTATATTGTAAATAACTTCTAGAAATTCCAAATTTCCTTGATTAACAATTTATTGTGAAAATGCAGCGGAGGTAAGCACATTATAAAATTATACTGGAAAGTAGACAATATGCTATGGAAGTAATTCGTACATGGAATGCACATTTTCCTTCCCCTTCATCACTGCGACCAACAATTCACGAGTTATGAGACAAATTTGAAGCAATGGGTTCCATTGCTGAAGTTCCTTAAAGTGGTCGGCCAGCTACTGTATAGTAACGCCGGAAAACAAGAACCTTGTTGCCAAATATTTTGTAGAAGAACCTGTAACCTCATCAAAACAAGTTTCACGGGATTTGGACATTAATTGGAGAAGCTTACGACGCGTTATGAAATCATTAAATCTGAAATTCTACATTCCACGTCTAGTGCATGGGTTGCTGGAAGATCACGGTCACTGAAGTATAGGGCTCAATTCGGCGAGGTATTTCTGAATCAAGTAACTGAGACACCAGATATTCTAGATTCTACATACTGCGGAGCGATGAAGCGTCGTTTAAATTGACGGGTCATGTCAACCAACACAACTGCATCTACTATGACACCACCAATCCACATTTAACTTCGCAAGAACAGTTGAATCAACTGGGTCTGACAGAGTGGGCCAGATTGTCATCTAATGGCTTAGTTGGACCAGTTTTCTTTAATACGACTGTTAACGGAGAGCGATTCCTTCAAATGCTGCAGAATACAGCTATTCCTTTACAAACTACGACCAAACTATTTCTAGCAAGATGGAGTGGATCAGCGCTCACACACTGGGTGAAATGTTTCCAGGGAAGTGGATTGGAAGGAGAGGCAGTGTGGAATGGCCACCTTGTTCGGCGGACTTAACTCAATAGATTTCTTCTACTGGGGTGTTCTTAAGATCGGCGCAAAGCCTAGTTGACTTGCGACTTAAAATGGAAGATGGGTTTGCGCATTTTTATAGGAACATTGAACCGTTGCAAAAGGTCTGAAAATGCGTTTTCATTGACTGCCAAGCATGTGTCCATAATATTGGCCAACGGTTTGAACATTTAAACTAAATGTAATTGTTTCTGGAACTGTTTTCTAATATTTGCATCAGGTAATTCATTTAAATAAAAGATATACTAAATTTTTGCCACACCCTATTTAATATGATCTAAACAATTTTAATAGAATGGAACATTCGTTTTTGTTACATATTTAAGTTATTTCATTTTATTTTTCAATTTATATAGTCACTAAATAAATAATTGCGTATTTAAAAATATATTGATGAAGGAGAGAGAGACTAGTAACACTACTAAATGATTTTGAAACTCACTTAAATAATATATTTCTTATACATTTGGATAAAAAACTATATAAAAAATGTAGCGTTACATAAGAAAAAACAATCTATTATGATTTCTATTTAATCTTACAAAAATGTCTCCTAAGAGGAATAAGCTTATGTACATGTTTATATAAATTATGTATAAAATGTACAATATATAAAAACGTGTAGGAGTAATATAAGTTTTTTATAATATAATTTTAAAGAAAATTAAAAAAATTTTACAATAAATATTTAATATAGGAATATTAATAAAGCTTTTTATTTTTATATTATTTTTATACAAAATCATTTTACAATTTTAAAATAAACTATTTACATAACTATTATACCTATACTATAGTTACATCCTACTTAAACCTTTTTTGCCAATCGATGGTGAAAACGAAACTATTACAACGATTCCGATCAGTTGTCATATCTATGTGTTATTATAATAGTTAAATATCTATGCGAGTACCACACCGAAATTTAAGTGAGTATAAAATCTTCTAAACAAATATTTTATTAAATTGTTATCATAACAAATATCCAGAGAAGTAGATTATCTACACCAATAAACACCAATTCTTTAGTCATTCTCAAAAGTTGGGTTAACTGCCGATGTTCCTGGTTGAAGCTCTAAATGCCCAAAGTCCGAAGAGCAATATTTCTTTTTATAAACACCAAACAATTGAACAACAATTTCAGTTGTTATCAAGTCTCCAGCATTCATCGATAACATTCTAATAATGAAATATCCGTCTTTGCGTAAGAAATTTTGTATAAATTCATTTACAACTCTTTTGTCATCTTTGTTGTTCCTCCTGTACATATCTTTCATTTTTAAATATCTTCTGATGAAATGATTCTTGCGGGAAATCACAAGAAATCTAAACAACCAAACTGGAACGCTGAATAATGTTAGAAGGAGAACTCCTGTGAGCGAAAAAAATAAAAAGATGTATAACTTTTCGTTGAGCATATTAACAGGTAGCACACATTGGGCCAACATTGTATTAACCGCAGCAAGAATTCTTATTTTTTGTCTACATATCCCAACTCGAGGAAACACCAAAGTCTGATCCCAGCTTTTCCCTTCAATGATATTCTTCAATATACGAAAGCCAAAAAGTTCGTAACCCTCTTTGTCATCCATTCTAAGAAACCAATACATTCCATATAACTGCATGAAGCCCACTGCAATGTACAATAGTTTAATAAGTATGTAGACAGTAATGATGAAGTTCCCACGTCGCTTTCCAGGGAAGAAAATTGGAAACCGTCGAGCGCAGGAAGCAAAATGTCCAGTGCGAAGGTCCCTAAATGAAAAAAGCATGGTCTCCAAAGTGGCGGAAATATGTTCGATTATTGGGGCTCGTTCTGATCCACTTTTTCGCGAAGCCTCGTATGCAGTCTCGATAAGATATTGTAAGTCCAGACCTGTTTGGTTGTATATAAACAGACTCCATAATAATCGTGGAAGGTAGTAGAGAATTGCTTGTAATCCAAGAACAAAAGGAACCCATTGATAGTAATCTAGAATATAAAGATTGTTAGTCGATTACTGTATATATATTTGGATTGTTTTAATGCAAAACAAACTGTGTATTAAACGGTGTATATTGTGAGAGCCATATTTATATACATATTTAGATAAACACCTATTACAAAATATTTTGGAAATGGTATTTAATTTAATGTTAAAAAATAAATATTTTTTAATTAATATTTCTAAAAAAACAAATTTGATTACATTACTATTAATTATCAATTATTTTCATTACAAATTTTTGTACTAATTTTTTGGGAAAAACGGTACATAGACAAATTAATTTCAAATTAAACTATTGAATACAATTTTATCTGTATATAAATCGATGAAGTATGGTTTTTGTTTCGGGAAAACTATTGAGAATATTTGACATATTTTTTTTTAAAAAACCATAGATATACTATTTTTGTTTAAGTTTAACTACATCTTTTTAAGATGTAAATCGGAAAGCGTGAGATGAAAATCAGAATACGTAATATGCAAATCAGAAAATATAATTTGTAAATCAGAAACATAAAATGTAATTCAGAGAATGTTAATTGTAAATCAGAAAATTAATATGTTAATCAGAAGATGTAATATGTAATTCAGAAAACGAAATATGTAAATCAGAAAACGTAATATGTAATTCAGAAATATAGTTATTAATAACTTGGTACGTGCTAGTTATGGAGTATAGATATCTATACATTAGCAAAAATCATTAATTCAAATTTAAAATATTTCTTTAAAGCAATGTAATTCTTTATACATTTAAAAACATTGATTAATTGATGTTACGAAGTTATATTAAAAAACAGAAATACGAAGGACAGAATTATTAAAATTTCTACATCCTTCATAAGCCCAGTTAATATGCAGTTCAAAGATAACTGTGCAGTTTGTCAATTCTCCATGACCCGTCATGCCATACTAAAATTAGGGCCATGTAATCATTTGTTTTATGAAAAATGTGCGCGCCCGATCCCATCTGTCCAATATGCAGAGAACCAATAATTCAGACTGATTTAAAAGAACATACTAAATACAAATCCAACTCTTCGCAGGATCGCCAGCGTATTGTCGATTGTGCCAATCGAGGGGATGACTGGGCAGCTTTAGCTCAGGCCCTGGTTGTTAGTTATAAAACAGCGTATACATGGATTCGTTCTGGAGAAACAGATATGAAGATACGAGGTGGCGTCAAACCCAAAATATTAAGGGAGGAGACTATTGAAGAAATAATTAATTGGCTTGAGGAAGACTGTAGTTTAACCTTGGTAGGAATGAAAAGGCGAATTGAAGTAAGATATAACCAGGTTGTCAGTACAACAACGATTGCTAATTACCTTGAAGGTCGGGTATACTCTTTAAAAAAGACCCACGTAATGCCAGAAACGATGAACAGCGCCGTTAATAAACGAAAAAGAGCCGAATTCGTTGATCAATTGAATGAATATATCAGAGATGGAAGACAAATCGTTTGGCTTGATGAGACAAGTTTTAATCTATTTTGTCGACGGACTCAAGGGCGATCAAAAGTTGGTCAACGAGCTGTCCAAAAACTACCTGCCTCAAGGGGTAAAAACATTCATATTATTATGCCAATTTCAAAGTTCAAAGAAGCGTGGCAGCTTTAATCATCAAGCTGCTAATGAGTGGGTGAAAAAGATGTGTGAAGACTGGGTAAACTCTGGAATCCGACTCGCCGATCTTGTAGTCGTGTCAGATAATGCTCCGTGCCATTCACGATTGGAAGAAATATTTTTAAACAGCCAAGCGAAAATGTTGAGGTTAGGACCATATAGTCCAATGTTAAATCCGGTTGAAACCATTTGGTCGAAAATTAAAACCTTCGTGAAGGGAAATATGGGCATTCCTCTTATTGATGGACCTGGCACACTTACAGAACAGCGACTGGTATATTTAGAAGAGATCATTTTGAGAGCACGCACAGGGGACCGTAGTTGGAGGTGACTGTACAAGAGCCGCGCAGCATACGACTACTTTTCACAATTCTATTCTAAATCTTGAAGATGTGCGAGTAGGCAGTTAACTTCATTATCAATGTCTGCAGTCAGTGTTTATTTTAATAATGTATTTATGTTATATTATTACGCATTGGGTATTGTAATTATTTATATTTAATGTTGTATAATGTTTAATATTAAAATAAAGAATAAAGGGTGTTATCTATTATATTACTTATTTATTTTATTAATTCGACAAATGTATATGTACCATTATAATATAAGTATACTGTATATATACATATTTACACTACTTAAGAAAATAATTCAATAGCTTCAACTGCTATACTATTATTAATTATGTAGATGTATTTCAGATTTTTTAATATTGATTTCTGATTTACAATATATATTTTCTGAATTAGTTATCATGGTTTCTGATTTACATTAAAATTAGATATACAGTCTTGTTTAATATTTATCCGTTTTTATTCTTAATATTATTTTTATTTGCTACGATCAAACATATTTAACTAGTTTCATCTCCCTGGCCACAGAACCAGGAGGGCCCCCAAGAAGTGGACGAACGCGCAGCTCCTACTCATCCCAGGCGGTCCGAGCGAGAACATTGCCGCGGGATCTTGAGCGGTTGCTGAAGAAAGTGGACGATAAGAATATTAGTGAGAGATCTCTCTGATACAGGCGTCTCGTGAGATCTTATAGAATTCCTTTTCTTTTCTCTTCAGCCGATACTGAAATGCGAGAGCTTCGAATTCGCCTGGAGGAAACTGAGCGTCAGATGACGCAAATTCTTGACGCGATGCGTCTTGTCCAGGAAAACGGCGATATTAACCCTGTAAGACTTCCGGTCATTTAATGCACCGCTGTGTTATTGATTGTGACGAACATTGCTCTATGCGATTAATAGGACGCTGATCAAATCATTCTGGATAACGCTTGTGACAAAATCTTCCCGAAAAACCCCGCGTCGACAGATACGACCAAATCCAAGGACAGGCCCGAAACTAGAACGGTGACGCTGGGACCTGTCAAGGATTTGCCCTCGACCAATCAGAAGGAACCTGAGCATTTTCCCTCGACCAATCAGAAGAAGCCAGTGAATTTGACCGCTTGTGAGCCACAGCCAGTTGATGATGACGAAGAGGAGGATGATGACGATGAGGAGATTGTAACAGCAAGTGAGGGAGAAGAATTAGACGGTAAGAAGTTGGCTTGGCATCCTTTTATAGTTTCTAGATAATATATTTCAGTTACTTCTTTCAGTTGACCAAGAGATCTCAATTCGTGAACGAAACCCATTGTCTAAAAATCCGTTGTCAGTGTCTTCATAAGTTGTTAATTATCAAATGACCTTCTATACGATCTCAGCTGTTTTCTGTGAAAATAACTCCATAAGCAATATATGAAATTTACTATTATTATAGCTTTTAATCACTTGCTACTCATCAGTAGTAAATAGTTGTATTACTGTATAATTTAGAACTGTTGTTTGTCCCTTTATTTGTTTCTTTATTATATTTTCCTCAAGCTATGATTATTGGTTCTCGGTTCAAATGTTTACCAAGTTAAAGTTGATTGTTTGTATTGTATATGTTTTAAAACCCAGTTCAGTATTTTTCTTTGTCCTTGTATAACTTTGTATTTTATTGTAGCACTAGGACCTTTACCTGTATTGTATAGATCTCTTGTCTTTGTGTATAGAACGGTGTTGTTATTGAGGCATGTCTCTGCTAATGAAAAAGCTCACATAACTAAGTATATTGCTTTATGTATTACTCTTGCATATAACAATTATTGATCGTTAATTATGACTTAATCATCAACGTTTCAATTTTGTTTTGATGATTATTTAAATGTTATTTATTTTTTTTAATTATTGATTATGTTTTAAACTATTATAATTCGGTTTTGTTTCATCCAATAATGTACCAATTGTCAATCAAAAGTTTTAATAAAGTTCCTTTATAAATCATCTTAGGCACAATTAAGTCTTCGGTTCACTTTTGTTGTCACGGTATTTACTTTAAATCAATATACAATCATTTAAACTAATTGATTAGTTTTAAAACAATTTATTAATTGTATTAGTCCCAGGGGGCGGATTTAGGCGGGTGGTTCTTACAGATTTACATAAAAGATATTCTGATTATATATTTGAAAAGAAATTTGTGAGAAATCTGTTTGTAGGTTACTACTCGCAACCATGGTGCCCCTTTGAAAACATTAAACCACCCCCTTTCAATTTCCTAGATCCGGTCCTGTTGGTACGTATCCGTCTAACTACTATGCTTTTAAGAGAGCAGATCCTAACTGTTTAAATTTATCAATTCTCTGACCAACAAAACTGCAGTTATAAATAAAGTAAATACGTTAATGAAATAGCATTAGGGGCTGTCCATAAAATGTGACGCTATTTTAACATTTTCAAACTCCCCCTCGTAACGCTTTGTGACAATTTTGCATACAGCAAACAGTCCTCTAACACTTTGAAACATATTATGTACAGAAATATAATATCTTAATTAATGAGATAGTAATAAAACTTGTATAAGTAAAATAGTGTTTACTCTCGCCCTTTTTCAGCGTCACACGTGACACTGCTGTAACAAGCCCCCCTCGTAATGCTTTGTGACAATTTTGCATACTCCCCCAAATAAATACGTGACGCTGGTCAACTCCCCTACCATAAATACATTTAAATCGTTATTTTGATAAAACTTGCAATATGACAATTTGAAAACAGAATGAAACGTGTAGCTATTTCAAATCAACTTTTTAAATCAATATAGGCATTCTCCACTATGGACAGACTTCAAGCTACAAGAGCGTATAATACAGATCGGTAACCAATTAGAAATAAATAGCGACTTCAATGTCGGGGCAGACTTGATTTGAAGCATACAAACCATAAAAGTTTTTTTTCACGAGACGCTGTACTAACTACACCCAATGACGGTCTGACATTTTCAGAACCCCGGTCTAAAGAGTCACGTATATTATGGACATCCCCTAAGTGAATAGCTACATTGAATACCCCATAAGTTCAGACTGATACTCATAAATATTTGCTATAATTACGGGTGTGATTTATATGAATGATAAAAAAACGGAAAATTGTAAAAGGGGTGCAATATTATATATATAATTGAACGAACTCACAGTTGTGCGAATAAAATGCTGATTAAATTAATTTGATTTTTAAACTAATTAATATCATTGCTTAAACGTTATCGAAGAAAATTGATTATGAAAATAGAACCTTTCTAAGAAAAACATCGACTGTTGACTTCATATAGCACAGCTGAGCTATTTTCTAACACACGAATAAGCAATATGAAGCTAATCAAATTATTGAAATTTGCGAAGATTCCGTTTAAAAGCCTTAAATACTTGATAAAGTGTGTGTGACCCCCGGGATACCATATAAGGAAGGAGAAAGAGTCATATGTATTTAATTCAACAAAATAAGGATATTTAAATAATACAGCTAGAATATAAATAAATAATTATGTACACGATAACATTTGATACAGATAAAATCACAATTGCGGCCTCTAAGTGATCGTGTTGTTGAGATATTGCACAAAGAGGCCTCTGCACTGGTCCAGATCTTCGTTGGGCCGGGACTTAATGAACACCACGAACTGTCTCCGGGCCCTCTGCAGTTCGGCCAAAGTGACGCCACGCCGATAGAGGTATCGTTGTTCCACGCCGGGGAAGTGGATTTGGGAGCCAGGCTGATGGGAGGTCTGTTCGCGCATGAGATGCAGCACAGCGGCCTGGGTGACTCTGTCCAACTCCTGGAGGAAATTCGTGGCCGACAGCGGCTGTGATTGAGTGCTTTGATTGGGCGTAGGGGCTTGCTTTCTTAACAGGGCGTCACAGATGGTCTCCAGATCGAGGCTGCGTCCCGTCTCTGTGTCGATGGTGAAGAGGGGAGCGTCCCATCTGTTGGTGGCGATTGGAGGCTCCATCCGCATCATGAGGGCCTCGAGAAGGTCTTCAGAGTAGCGGAGGGGGGCTTCCACGGGCAGCTGGGAGTTTCGGTGACGTGCGGTGTCCTTGGAGATGTCACAGAAGATGACGCAGTGCGGAGTTTGGAGAGCCTTGACTACGCAGAAGAGTTCATACCGAAACCCCTAACAACAAGAAGAGTACAGTTGTAGGCTGTATCATAGAAAATGCGCGTTTACAAAAATATATCCATTGTCAATCGATATCTTTGTCTATGAGTTCTAGTTATTCTAGCTACGTAAAGGCTAAATCAATGTCATTCAAAATTCAAATTCATTATTTATTTCAATAACATTAATTATTTTAAATAAATTTTCTATAAACGCGCATTTCCTATGATACAGCCTATATATCTCTATGATTTCCTCTCTATATAATGTATAGTATAGTTATATCTCAATGATTTCCTCTCTATATAATGTATA
>JAUZNC010057537.1:0-12638 GCA_034780395.1 Vannuccia rotundouncinata | reverse complement strand
TGCTGTGTCTTGGGTTTGAGAATTTTTGCCCTCTCAATTCCTTGTAGAAGCTCCAGCTGCTTCGCTGCTAACGTTGTTTCTCCCTGTAGGACCAAAAATTCCTGATGTCTTGTGCACTATTTAAAGCAGCGGAGTAAGATGTTATCGCGTGTCTCGGCTTACTTCAAATGATATTGTAATCGGCCATGTTCCGCTCTACTTTTGCAAATGGGTTTATCGGTTTTTGAAGAAAGGAACTAATAATGGAAAGGGGATTGTGATTGATAAACCTATCAATATAGAGGTGCTGGGGCTGGTGATTGAAATTCCAAAATTGTATATATTTTCTGCAGAGGACTCATTTTCAATTAACTGGATTGAGACAAAACTTGGTGCCAAACATCGACATTTACAGTGATGAAGTGTGTACGCAACAATGTGTTTTCTATATAATTTTAATATTGTATCTATGTAAATTAATTTTTCAATCTATGTATGCCTGGAAATTTTTAAAATAACATTCAAAAATGTTTTAAACTGCCCGTTTAATGAGTTATTTTAATTTTAGGGTCAGAATATTTTTGGCCGCTGGCCGTTAAACGGGGTGGCCGCTTAAGAGGGGTTGGATTCAATATATTTATATGGGAATTCGGCAGGGACATTTTATGCGTGACTGTTAAACGAGGTGGCGCTTAAGAGGGGTGGCCGTAAACGGGGTTTCACTCTATGCGTTATAAATATAAATGTTTAGATACAATACGTTGTTTAAACCCCTTCAATGTTTATATTGTACGAGAATCTAAAACTAAAAATCAATAAATATATTAATCATAGTATTTAATAACACACGAGTTAACAAAATTCATAGCTAAAATTGTTAAGGCAAAATATAAAATATTAGAAAACATTACAACACATTTCTATTACGGATTAAAACCTATTTTCTATAAAATCATACAGGTTATTAATAAGTGTAATAATGTTATTTAATTATTAACAGTAATGGATTGCATATTATATTAATAGTGGTACATTATACAATACAGAACATAATGTAGAAAAACTAAATTTTCCTTTTCAAAATGCATCTGTATAACAAAATACATTAATTTATTGAATTAAGTTAGGTTGAAATAAAATCGACTAAGGTATACTTATTACGAAGCACCTTAGACGAATTTCGGTGGTTTATATTTAAATACACTTGGATAAATTAAAATATATATATTTTATATATATAATTAAAGTACCTACCTATATTTTATATAATATTGTATATTGTATATAGTATATATAGTATATAGTATAGTATAGTATAGTATAGTATAGTATAGTATAGTATAGTATAGTATAGTATAGTATAGTATAGTATAGTATAGTTTATAGTATATAGTTTATAGTATAGCCATATAGTATAGGTGTGCAGTGGGAATGTTTATATATGTATAATGTGTGTCTGTAAAAAATTTATCAAATGGCAAATTAGGTTACGAACTCTATTTATATGGTTATACGACCTATATTTAAGGTATTCGATTTGTACAATAATTATACGTGAATACCTACAAATGAAAATAATAATATTATTGCTCGTTATAGGAGTATATATACTGTATTGTATTGTCGATTGTAAAATAAAATGTCATTCGGGAGTCAAAATTAAAGAGTATTCATAATAAATTAAATAATATTTTTTAATAACTGTGAATATAATGTATTGGATTTTATTTATATAATTATATACATAATTATAATATATAATATATAATATATAATATATAATATATAATATATAATATATAATATATAATATATAATATATATATAATTATATAATTTATATTTATAGAATTGGACTTTATTGTATAAACACCCATGTAAACAGTTGTTGTCTATTGCAATAAGTAGAAATTATCGATACTTATGGATTCACGGCATTCTATAAATGAACTAACAAATAGATAATGGACGTAACATATAAGAGGTCGTAACCATAAATTAAAGTTATATTTTGGCATAACTTGCTGTAACTTGCATAATTTGTACAGAGTGTCTACCTACTTAAACCAAATAAAATATAATAAATATTTTGTTTTCTAGCAGAACCACTAAGTATTGCTGTTTTTGCGAGCATAGAGGACGTAACTAAAATGAAACCCTTAAATTCTGAAAATATTTGAATGTACATAGGATATAGTTGTCCTATGAAACTAGTTGTACTTCGAAGAAGTAATTGTACAGGATTACTAATTTAGTTTAAAATTTAGAGTTTATTTTCTACATGATTCCCTGTTTCACGTACACACAAATGTTATAATTTTTCAACTGCTTTTCCACATGCATTCCTACACATTGTCTCCGTCACCATTCCAAATGCATCCATATTTTGAGTTCTGTGATCAGCAAGTGTTACTAACAGGATGTGTTTTATATTAAAAAATGTCTACATTTTTAAACTTAAAATAAATTGATGTATTATAGGAAGGTTTTTCATAATATTTTTTTATTTACATTTTTATACCATAAAAATTTAAATAATAATATATGGTTGTATAAAGATTACAGGTTTATTCAATTAGAAAAATTAGAAGACTAAGCTTTATATAGAAGTCATGAGTATTGAAAAACAGTCAAGTACATGTATTACACATATTGCTTGCACTTTCTCGGTTTTGAAATTAATGTGTACCTTTCATAACAAATTAGCGTTGGTATCATGTACGGTTATGCACAGTTAAAATAAAGCAAAGTCTGAATTAAATGAATATCTAAAAAAATATTAAATAATATTTAATGACTATTTACTCGAAATTGGTAAAGCAGAACTTTATGATATTCGAGCAATAATATTAATTTAACTGATGATTGAGCGAAGCGAACGAGTGGGTATATTTTCCCGAGTACCAATCACAGAATCAGAATGTTGTTTATATTGTTTATAATCTACAAATTGACTTCAATTCTGTGATACCATTACGTTCTTTACCAATTCATGTATGCTATTTTTTATGGAATTATTCCTGTTGTGCATTGTGTTAAACAGTTATTTATTATTTAACAAAAGGACCGCTCAGTCCCCCCCCCCCCCTTAGATATCTTCAAAAGCACAGGGAACCTCACATAAGACTATACTAGGGCCCCAACAGCAGCTAGTGGGGGCAGAGAAGGTATGTGCCCCTAATAATT
Source organism: Vannuccia rotundouncinata (assembly GCA_034780395.1). Classification (NCBI taxonomy): domain Eukaryota; kingdom Metazoa; phylum Platyhelminthes; order Proseriata; family Coelogynoporidae; genus Vannuccia; species Vannuccia rotundouncinata. The sequence goes on along the minus strand of JAUZNC010057537.1, from coordinate 9,473 downwards.
GCTCAATGGTTGTATTTATATACAACCATATTACCAAAACAATGTTGGCATAGAATTAATCACACACATATTTCATAGCAGAAGCAATCGTTGCACAGATATTCAACTTTCCCTGAAAAGGGCCCCATCAAAAGAGAATTTCACAAAAATCAAGAAATTTGAGGGCCCTACTACTCACATGTTGGGGCCCCTATATAAAGGTCTGACCAATCGAAAAAACCTTCTGCCTATAATATGTATTTATTAACAATTATTCATACCAATTGCAATTGCAACCGTTTAAATTCTTGTTGAAGAACGGACAAGTGACACAATTTGTTTCAAAGACATTCAAAATACACTAAAAGCTCTTTTGGTTAAAAAAATACAAAATATTGATTAATGAAGTTATTACAATTTGTAAACTCATTTGTGTTAATTCTGCCACGTCAGGATCTGATGAGAGATCTTTTTCATCATCTTTTTCACTCAAAACTTGACACAATATCGTTTTAATAGCATAGCCATTTTGCATTGTGACAAAAACAGAACTGACAATTTTAGATAAAATGGTGTAGCTATTCAATTTTTTTCCTTCAAAGAAAATAGATTATCAACATTTGGCCGTTTCATTGATGCTGACTTTAATAGAACACAATTATGCGTACACTCCTCCAATTCAGTGCGCATGTAAGCCCAATTTAATTTTGTTGACTCTATGGATTATATAGTAATGTGCAATTTTTCCAAGTAATAGGTGTCTAATAGGTCGTTCTTGTGTTTAATTTGGCGGCCTTCACTATATATACTAATTTGTCATGTTTTTGAGTAACATTCTTTTGGGAGGCTATTGTGATATGTTCGTACCTATAATATGTTCCTATACATATGTTTTAAAGTATTTTAGTAAAAGATTTTTGTTCAACATGAAATTTAAATATAATATATACACCGTGGCACAGAGAAATCGTTAGTATGGGACAGTCAGTTTGTATATGCTGTGGACAAATGTTTTATGGGCCGAATTGTTTGAATATTCATAAAGATTGAGATAATTAAAGAAATTATTTGTTGGCTTGCAATTAAAACAAAGTAAGAACAATGTATATATATATAAATTATAATATTGAATAGTATTTAAAACACAACAAAAACACTGAAACAAAATTATGTATTAATATATGCAAGCTTTCAAAAAGCTTATTTATGTAGATTAAAAAATATCTACAAAAAAAGATGGAATCTACACGAATATAGAAAATTCATATATATATATATTCCAAGTATTAATTTTTTTTGTAGAAAATTATTAGAAAAAAAGTAATGTGTAAAAAATGCATTTGTTCGCCCATAAAAAATTGTCCACAACATATTATAGATAAGTTGGCTGTCTTCTACTAACGATTTCCCCTATATACACAAGTAGCACATCATTATTATGTGGGCCCCCATAATCTTCCGTCCCCTCTCCCCACCACCCCCCAATAAATAAAACGCTCCGCGGTCTCTGTAACAGCAATCATTAAGAGAGTACGTATTAATAATTTTTTATCAACGTCAAGCAACCGGGTAAGACGCGGGTTTCGGATCTGGAGACCCTAAGTTCGAATCACATTTGTGAATCTCAGTTTAGCTATTTGGAGAAGGGGTTTCCGAAATTTCTCCAAATGAGTTCATAAACTAAATAATTTTCTTAACTAAGCATTACACTTGAGAATCTCCAAGTCATGGCATATAAAGTGCCACTTTTAAGACGATTAAATAAAATTGTAATAACAACATGCAGAAAAAAATATTCAATTATGTAACTATCGACTTTATCAGTAGTATGAGATTTCTTTATCTAACTCATTACTCATCACCACCCACCACCTTCCCATCTAAAAATATGAAAAATATTTGTACCCCTTCCCATCTCTTATGAAAATAAAAAATTAACCAAAATGAAACCAGAAAGATAGTATACTAGATTTGATAGTTATAAAGATAGTTAATATATACTGTGTGTTATTTACTGATTTTATTCCACATTTTCAAGAGATCTCTGACGGTTGAACTGACTGCACTTGGAACATTTATTTTTATTACTCAACGTCCAAGATCTTATTCTCTATCTCTGAACGCTAAAAACTCTCAGTTTATCTCGCTGCAGGCTCTCATTCTCTCAACGAAAGATACCTCCCACGCAATGGCCGGCATTAGAAACAATACGATTATCGAACCAACATGGCTCCCAATGATACCCGATATCAAGGTAGGAACTCTACGGAGAAGTCATACAACTTCATAGATCTCAGAGGTGCTGATGGATGCTCCATCATGTTTAAGAGCCCATTTTTCACAAATCTAAAAGGACTTGTCAATGGTCAGGTAATTGTATATCCCACAACGCTCGAAATGGACGAAGATGAGTCAAGGGATCACCTTGCTGGAAACATTCAGTGGATCGAGTTTCAAGCTCTCACTAAGCTGACAAAATTCCTTTCTAATCTACTACAGGCTCCAAAACTACGCAAAGACGATGCGAGAATATCATTAATTGAAATCCGTATCTTCGCCCGACATTTCGGGCTAATTTTGACGACATGTTTTGGGCAAAGATTGGATTTGAATTGAATGGCAATCCTATGAAGATTAAAAACATGACTGCCGGACGCTACCAATTCTTGCTCCGCTGCAATGGTATCTATACGGGTCAACATGGTTCAACCGAGCATTTCACAAGTTTAAACTTATTCCTTTTTCAAGTCAGGCACGGGGTAAGGGAGCGACTGTTTTACACATTTGCACACATTTCTAATGTCAGACTTTGTGGATGATAAAATTGGACAGACTTTGAGGATTCTACAGATTTAAACTCACAGCCTTCGGGAAACTCACAGCCTTCGCTCCTAAAAAGAAGAAAAAGAATATGACGGTCCCCTAAATCAGCCCAACTCATTCCACGAGACAGCCAAATCCCAGTGGATTGAGTAATGATGGAGCAATCCTTCAATTACATTTTAACTATGAAACATGCAAGTATTGAAACTGTCTTTAACCTGTGCTAGGTAGAATTTTAGCAGCCGGCCGTGAACCACATATTCCGTCTTGACCTAGTGTGTAATGAGGAGCTTGGTACTACCCCGAAACACCTTCTTCTTGTCGACATACCGTTCCTGAAGTTTGCATTTCTCAGGTGCGAAGGGGAGATCGGAAGAGCGCCTCTGTACCTCCTTGGAATACTCAAGGTCTACTTCAAGAATATTTCTTACGTTCCGATCGTAATTGAAATTGACAATATCCAGCCTGTGCATCTCATCCTCGGTTATCCATTCGAAATTGGCATGAAGCAATTTTTGGTAGAGTGCGAGTCCATTGAGGTTGTTGTCATCTACATAGAGTTGGTCTACATCTGGGCTTCCTTGATCATATGAGTCCGTGATGCGAGTCGTGTTGGAAGAAACGTGATGCGTATTGACAGATGTCATGCCACCGCGAATGCTGCTTTTAACAAAGCAGTAAGTATCTACATCTCTGCCTGAGAAGTCCAGCTTGAACATATATTATTATTATTATTTAATTTAACCACAATATCTGTAAAAAATACAATCAAAGAGGAATAGAATTAATTGTTGACACAATTATGCATAGTAGTAGGAGTAAAGGTAACTTAATTACTTTAGCGCCAGTCATTTTTAGGGCCGAGACCCAAGAGAGATCGTGTAAAGTTATGTAGTAGGCCAAATCAAAGCCATCCTCATCTAAGGTGAGTTGTCGGAAAATTTCAAACACATCGGAGAGTTGGTATACATCCAGAAATAGGTATTCCAACATATAATTCTCCAGAGTTGCAGCGACGAGGAAAGTCCAAGCTTTCTATGCGCGGGAGTAGCGTTCCGTGCTGCACTCCTTCTGACCGAGATCATAAGAAATTGTAATTTTTTCCCACTAATAGGGGATATAGGGGAATAGGGGAATAATATTTCGGTGAAGGTGTTGAACGAGTTGAAAATAAAACAGGCATGACGGAGCTGTAAGGAATCCTGAAACCCGATCTTTATCCTTTTCCACTCTGGACTTTCTGCTATGGCTTTTTTTACTTCGAACTCAGTTTCCATCGCTATATATCGTTCCTTCATCGGAGTAATCACTGATACGTACCATCCTTCAACCTTGCCCAATGCTTCTGCGCAGATGACATGCGAATCATATTCTCGGAAATTATGAAAATACACTGGTATTTATTCACTGATATAACACTCCTTCGTGCACTTCTAGGGCGAAAACTCACATATATTGCCACAAATAGAAAAAACAAAGGCGAAATACATCCTCAAATCCTGGCCAACAGAAGGAAGGAAATTACTTTAAGTGTTTTTGAATTTCAAAGAAAAATTACTATGGTCTCCTCTGTTCCAAAGAAACACGTCATGCCATCATTCTGCTATTAATTTTTTTCACATCGATATTGTCGCTGTCAATGAGGCCAAGAAGCCAAGAAGCCAGAATTTGTTTTGGATTACAATAAGCGGTTTCGAAACCCTGGATCAAATTTGTTGTGGTATTCATGTTGGCGTAAGTCCAGCAGAATGCCATTCACTATATTTTTTAATATCCTAGATATCGCAGCCCACAATGAGTTTCTCTCTATCCATCCACATTACTCCAAACGTACAACTCACAGAAAAAGGTTATTCTTGATTGAACTCGGAAAGAGCCCCTGTCGGTCGACATCGCAGTCCCACCTGATCCTGCTCATGTTCAAGTACAATTGCATGATGCGGAGGATGTCACGTCTGTCAAGAGTGCAGGACAAAAAAATAGCATGTGTCTATTTTATCTGCAAGCAACAATCAAAAATAGTATGCATCAATTGTATTCTGAGAGATATAGTACCTATTTTTCTGACATTGACTCATATTTAATTCCCTCATTGACTCATATGACTCATATGCTCACAAAGTTTTTTCTTACTAATGAAGAGAGTATTTTTATTTATTTTACTAAAATAAAATATAAACATGAAAAAATTGAATAAAACAAACATCTACAGAAAACAATTTCATAGAGGTCGTCAACGAAAATTTTGTACCTGGTCGTTAACTTGATCTAAGAAAGCCTAAGAAGATTTCAAATTAAAAATATAATTTAAGAATTCTAGCTACATACACAGAAAAATTTCAGCATATATTTAACCTTATTATTAAACAAATGTATTTTTATTATAGTTGGCTACAAATGCCTTCAAATGTACATTTTAGCTACTGGTCGGTAAAACTTATCACAAAAAAAATTATATGAGGTTGTTTAGATTATCAATTTCAATCTTAATTTACATATTGATACATTATATTAAAATATATATATTTACAGTTTGTGAAACAAAAATAATTAAGCGAAACTAATTCAACTAGCAGTGTGTTTTAAATAGTTTACAATTAAAAATAAATTTAGTTAAAAAAATAATAATTTTAAGATTAAAATAAATAGAAATTTGTTACTGATATATTATACTAACGCTATTTTAAACTAATCAGTATATATAAAAGTATATATATGGAACAATTACCTACCAAATAATAAAAAGAAAAATAGCATTGATACTTAAACAGTGTTTGCCTTAATACCCTTAATACTATACAGTCCACTTTATATATAATAGATAAAAAAATATTTATAATTGAAACTATTATTAAAAAAATCCAATATTTTGAAAAAAAAATTGTACCATAAAATTGTATAAAATAAAATTATGTATTATATGTTTTTCATAATATTCTGCATAATTTAAATAATAATATATTGTTGTAAACATATTACAGGTTTATTCCATTTTTAAAAATTACAGTACTAAGCTTTTTATTAAGATATATATAGAATTCATGAGTAATGTAAAACTAATGTAAACTGCAAGTGCCCTCGCAATCTATTTATAAATTTGAATGCTTGCAATATCTCCGTTTTGATACTAATGTTTACCTTTCATAACAAATTAAGTTATGTATTAGGTATGGTTATAATGCACTGTTAAATAAAGCAAAGTCTGAATAAAATGAAAATTTAAGCATGTAATCAATAATATTTAATGACTTTCTACAAGAAATTAGTAAAGATTAACTTCATGATAAACACGAGCTAAGATAATTGCGAAGTGAACAAGTGGTAGGTATTGTTACCAAATCATGTTATTTTTTCAGAAAAAATACCTGTGGATTGGGTTTAACAGTTGTCTATTATTTAACAGCAGTCAATATTAGTATTAGTACGTATTAGTATTTATCATCAACGTCAAGCAGCCGGCTTCGGATCCGGAGAACCCGAGTTCGAATCACATTCGTGAATCACAATTTGGAGAACTGGTTTCCGAAAGTGATCAAAAGGAATTAATAAACAAAATATTTTTTTGTAAATAAGCATTACATTTAACATATAAAGTGCCCCTTTTAGGAAGATTCAATAAATTATAAAAAGCACCATGATGCAGAAAAAATAATCAATTATAGAACTATCGACTTTATTTATTTTAATTAGAACAAAACGAAAACGAAATTCAGTTATTCTAATATCGTTATATAATTATTCTAATTGATCAAATTAACCTTTAATTTATCTTTAGCTGTGAATTCTATTCCGATAGTGATATTAATTAATTTTCCTGTAATATTTATTAATGACTCACAATTGCATTCATAAACTATTTTTATAAAAAGAGAGTAATTATTTATATTTTGTATCCCATAATTATAAATATAATACAAAATATAACAAAGTTAATTAATATCAAATATTTTATTAGAAGTGTTTTATTTCAGGGTAAAGAAATAAAAATATAAAAATAGTAACTGTCGTTTATTAGAATAAGTTAAGCATGTTTATTTGACCACTGTAGCACGGTTATCCTGTCGTTATTACCTTTAACATATTATATAAGAATAGCTACTGACTAACTGAGTCAAACTAACTAAGTACATATACATATCGATTAACAACGGAATCTTACATAACACAATACATAACATAACAATAAGTATGAAATATTAGTTTAACGATAGGAAACTGATTAAAATTATTAATGAATTTTTGTTTTATGCGTAACGTTGTATAGATAAATTTGAAGATATAGTGACGAATGTCGTCCTCGTCAGTCGTTTTGCAAATGTCATAAAATAACCCAATCCGTCCGAAGGATATCCGTTCCTGGGGCTACCAAAACCGTTAAGAGATATATTCCTGGCCAGTCCTGGATTGCGGCCAACTTTTCGAAAGTATGCAGACGTAGATTGGACAAAGCAGTGCGGGGAATTATCAGTTTTTTCTACGACTCAATGGGATCTACATCGGACAGCACGGAAATACTGGTAAAGTTACCCGTCTAAACTTTACGATAGTCCAAGTCCGTCATTAGGCAATAGAGTGTGTGAAAACCTACTCCACCTTTCTACTTGGTGACAAAGAGTTGGAAAATAATGTGCAACCTTGGGAAGATGTCTCACTGCCGTCGGAAGACTTTGCAAGCTTGTCGGGTCTTCTCACGCTCCCTCCGGTGTCTGCAGACTTCATAACCCTTCGAAACACATCAAAGCTTTTCCTCCTCTGGCGTCTCCCAACTAGTCAAAGAAACAGAAGAAGAAAGTTCCCAAACTAACACTCCCAGTATACTACTATCCATATCCCTCGAATACGATTAATTTCAACAGTTTTTACAGGGATTGCAAGTAGAGAAACTAATATTTAGAAATAGACCCAATAAAGACTAAATGCCTACAACCTATATCTAATTAGATTAAATCTTGTAATCATATTAATAAATGTTTATCATCTTATAATTATTATATATGTTTCCTTTTTTGTTACCTTTTAAATGCTTTTCTCCTCTCCTCTTTCAATAAGCGCTGTTCTTATATTATTTTAATATTTTATCTTTTTTTTCATAATTATGTGTCAGGATAGTTAGAATGAGAAACAGAAAACAAAAATTTTATTAATAAAGATATAGTCAATATACAACATTTTCACTACGTCTGCAGTGTTTAGCATCAGAGCGATTGTTTATAATCGTCCAACACAATCTTTCTGATACTTTAAAAATGCATAAGAAATAATTACTAAAATATATAGTCAAAACGGGATTCAAACTAATGACCTACGAAGTGTGGAGTAGACCTCATCCTCAACCACTACTAACAATGTAGAATATAACGAAGTATTTTGTAGGTATTAATAAACGAAAATAATAAAAGGAGGAAAAGGGTGGTATGCTTTTTTACCAAACGTCACTTTCACTCCAACACGTCTATTTTGTAGTGTACTTAAATATTTTTTTTAATTAATCCAATAATTTCATTTGTATTCACTATAAAATTAGTGGTCACTCCGATAGCTATTGTGACTCAAGATTATTATTAATAAAAAATGTCTAGTGAATAAATTTAAAATCGCTCTATTATGCAATAATTTTCAGTGGTCTTAATTCTCTATTTCCACAAGACATGACTTCAATGGAACAGCAACTAAAAAGAAGTTATATTTATTCCATTCGTAAAAGTAATATTTTTAAAAAAGAATTTTAGAAAAATTAAATGATTAAATAATACCGTTTTTAAAAGTTGTCTGCTTTTATTCCTTAATATATTTGAAATAAAGATATATTAATCCCTAATATTTACAAGCTCAAAAGTATATCCACAACAAATAATGAGAAAAACATTTTATTTAATTTTCAACTCTTTAACGACCTTGGGGTACAGGTGTTCGGACACCCCTTCAGTGTTCATTTATGAAGTCTAGTGTTTAAAACTCTCTGTCATTTCTAAGTACATTGTTCAAAATACATTGCTATAGTTTTTCTTGGCAAAGCTTTTACAATTTCTTCACGTTAACGCCCGCTTGGTACAGACTGGTGAGAGCAGGTGGTGTAGGACTGCCGTCGGCGGTCGAAGAATTCCTCATATTGAAGGTCGCTGGCGCCTTCAAACACCTTCACTGCCGCGACAGCCGCCTTCAGAGAATCATGCAGAACGACCTCCGTGGTGCCGTACAACGAGCAGGTCCGCCTCCCTTGAAGATGCGGTTGCTTTTCTCAACGGAGACGTGGAGGTTTCTCGAAACGCCAAGCCCTCTTTTTGGCACATTATCCGCCGATCTCGTCTTACTCTAGCACGCCGTTTTCCAATCCTCTTTATTGTAGGCCCCGATGGCATCCAGCTATCCCTCGAGGGTGGCACCTTTTCTGCTCATTCAGCAAACAAGATTACTCGGGCGCTCCACTGCGCTTGCCGCGCCTCCCACCTCAGAGCTTGGAAGAGTTTTCCCGACCAAGAAAAGACGGCCAGTGAAGTTTCCCTCTCGAAAGAGAGCAATCTTCATTTGGCCCGCTTTGGATATATCCCAGGCTGCGACCACCATTTTCTTCACAAGGCAAGGTTGAATCACCTTAAGACCAACGCCCTCGCTGCTCGTCACTCTTCTGAATGCTCTCCGAAGTGCCGGAAGTGTGGCGCTATGGAAACACT
>JAUZNC010057536.1:0-12645 GCA_034780395.1 Vannuccia rotundouncinata | reverse complement strand
ACACACTGGATAAACCAGCCTTATAAAGCGTGTTGAACCACCTACACACTGGATAAACCAGCCTTATAAAGCGTGTTGAACCACCTACACACTACACAAAACGGTTCAATGTGTTCCGTCCTTCACAGATCTCGGTCGGCAGCATTGGGGAGATCTTCAAGGTGAGGTTCTCTCATGACAACTACGGCTCCTCTCCAGGCTGGTTCCTTGGTGTCGTGCGCATGGTCGACCTTGACTCTGGCGAAGAGCTCAACTTCCGCGTGGATCGGTGGCTTTCTCGTGACCGCGGAGATGCTGAGGTTTGTCGTGAGCTGCCGTCCATCCGGCCTCATGAGAAGGTTTTGTCGGGTCAGTGAAAAGAGCATTAATTACTGAAAGATCTTCTCAAATAATAGATATAGGCAGGCCACTGTCAGGAATATATTTTCCTTCAGAGTTCGGTAGATGTATCATGACGTGGAGAATACAAGAAGACGTGTTTACATTTTCCGAAATACCAGCATAACCGCCATGTTGGATTTTCGAAATGGCAGCCGTGAAATACTTGTATGAAATGCTTCTATTTATCACAGACTTTAAATCACTAATCACTTCTTAATGGTGCATTTTGGGTGCAAAACAGCAGAAGTACCTCAATGGGCACTAAAATAGTACCTTTTGCCCATTGAGTGATTTCTGAACATTTTCTTCTAGTCTTTTAACCTACTCTATCGGATAGATTATGATCATTTTTATATGTTGGTAATAAAATTTATAGGGCCTCAGGTGCTTCCTTTTTGAGATATTCACTAAAAACATTATTTTTGAGGTATTTACTAAAAACATTATTTTTGACGTGTTCATTTTTTCTATGACGTCATACGTGGACATTTTTTCGTTAAAGGAATGAAATATTTCGATACTTTATGCACATTTTTCTATCTATTGGTAATATATTATATGCATCATGAAGCAGTTATTTGCAGATAAACTGAGCTGGTATAAGTATTTCACGGCGGACATTTTAAAAATCCTAACATGGCGTCATGCAAATATTTCCCTCAATGTAAACATGTCTTTTTGCATTCTCCACGTGGCAAAGTTTTCCGCCAATGTAAACACGTCATTTGCATTCTCCAGTCATGAAATATCGGGTCACGGTGATAACTGGTGACTGCTGGAATGCCGGCACTGACGCCAACGTCTTCATCACGCTGTTCGGGGAGATGGGAGACACGGGAGTTCGCCAGCTCTGGAAGCCTGTTCACCACAAGACCAGACTCTTTCAGAAGGGGGAGGTGAGCATCCTGCCTCTTTGAGTGTTTTATCGGGTCCAGTTCCGACAGAAAGTTGTCTTTGGACTCTTCCCACAGGCGGACACCTTCGAGGTGGAGGCCGTTCATCTAGGGCGCCTGAAGCGGCTGGTCATCGGGCACGATGGCCTGGCACCAGGGGACGGCTGGTTCCTGGATCGTGTCACTGTTCGCGACAGTGTTCGGGCCAACAGCGAGGAGGTCAGCTTTCCCTGCGCCCGATGGTTGGACGAGGGCGAGGACGATGGTAAAACCAGCCGGGAACTGCGCGCGCTTGAGGAGTACATGCACGATGTCATGGAGAAGGAAATGGTGGGTGCCGAACTATGGGCAGAGGATACCCTCCAGCTGAAGTTACACTCTCTCTCTCCCGCGTCTATTGTAGTGGGATTACGAAAAGTGGAAGTTTGTCAACAACAGCGAGATTGTCTTCTACAGCAAGGTGACCGAGAAAGCGCTCCAGATACAACCGAATGCCTGTGTGGACGCGCTGTCAGAAGAGAAGGATGTCCAGAGTAAGAATGAATGGTGGACGTTCTTGTGCTTTATTATCACTGCAGCTGTTGCATTGAATGATGCTACTCTAAGGGATACACCTTTGTAGGCTAAAATATAAATGATTCGCTTTTCTCCAATTTATTTTCTTGTTACAATTTTCGGTCTAATACATTCTCTCAATGTGCAACAATTATAATTATTAATGAACCTAGACAAGTTTACCTGGTGTGTTGATATAGACAAGTTGACCTAGTTGTGTTGATATAGGACAAGTTGACCTAGTTGTATTGATATACGACAAGTTGACCTGGTTGTGTTGATATAGGAGAAGTTGACCTAGTTGTATTGATATAGGACAAGTTGACCTAGTTGTATTGATATAGGACAAGTTGACCTGGTTGTATTGATATAGGACAAGTTGACCTGGTTGTATTAATATTGGACAAGTTGACCTAGTTTTGTAGATATAGGACAAGTTGACCTAGTTGTGTGGATATAATGTACAAGTTGACCTAGTTGTGTGGATATAATGTACAAGTTGACCTAGTTGTATTGATATGGGACAAGTTGACCTAGATGTGTGGATATAGGACAAGTTGACCTGGTTGTATTGATATAGGACAAGTTGACCTGGTTGTATTGATATAGGACAAGTTGACCTGGTTGTATTGATATAGGACAAGTTGACCTAGATGTGTGGATATAGGACAAGTTGACCTGGTTGTATTGATATAGGACAAGTTGACATGGTTGTATTGATATAAAGGACAAGTTGACCTAGTTGTGTGGATATAATGGACAAGTTGACCTAGTTGTGTTGATATAGGACAAGTTGACCTAGTTGTATTGATATAAAGGACAAGTTGACCTAGTTGTATTGATATAGGACAAGTTGACATAGTTTTATTGATATAGGACAAGTTGACCTAATTGTATTGATATTGAACAAAATGACCTAGTTATTGCATGCAGGAAGGAGACTACTGCAGAAATTAGGTCATTAAAACTATATTTAAAGGAATCCTATTTTTTTCAAGTAAAACATTTGAATAATTTCAATCTCGTCTTTGTTTGCTAATAAATAAAATTCCAAAAAACAGTAATTTTACTTATTTGACACTATTTGAGTGATTTTTTATGGTAACAATTCAACTATGAATCAAATTTTAAAGTAATTATTATACTTTAAACACTTATCAGTTGATATTTAATATTCATAGAATGGACATCTAGTGGTTTAGTATTTGAAAATTATTGTCAAGCAGCTTTGTGTTATAATAAAAAAAAAACATTTTATCAGATGTACCTGAAAACAACGAAGTAGAATGGTGCTGAAAACGACCAAGTAGAATGTTGCTGAAAACGACTAAGTAGAATGGTGCTGAAAACGACCAAGTAGAATGGTGTTAAAAACAAAATGTTTCACTCATTGACACAATTCTGTCTATAAGATAATTTTAAAAAATCGGTTAAAAAACAATGGGCTGTTGTCAAAAAACACTACAAATACATAGATATTGAAAACTATAGACAGGCAGAACAGCTGTAGCCGTAATTTGAATTAACAGTGAAAGGTGCTATAGATATTGAAAACTATAGACACGCAGAACAGTTTCCGGAATTTGAATTAACAGTGAAAGGTGCTATAGATATTGAAAACTATAGACAAGCAGAACAGATGTAGCAGAACCGAGTATTAAAGAGTTACTTTAATTAACTCTTTTTTTCCTTGAAGGCGTGTTCACGGTGGAGGCCAAGAAAGCCGGAAACATCCGCATGTTCCGTGTTTTCACGTCGCCTCCTCTCTTTCTCACGCTGGATGGTGGGGAGCTGAAGGGGCAGGGAAGGGCCAGTGCCTACGCGGAGTTCCGGGTGAGAATCCAGCCGGACCGAAGCGTGATGCTCGAGTCAGTGAAGCAGAGTCTTCACCATGTCAACATTTTGAGGTCAGGACTGCCCACAGACCCGCGGGGTACAGCCATCAACCCAGGCAAACTGTTTATGCCATATTGCAAGGTGAGCGGTACACATCTTTGCATTCCGAAGTTCTTGTACACTACGTTTGTTGAACCCATTTACTACTCAACTCTGTAAACATCTAGATCTCAATAAATAGAAACTCTTGCGGTCCAAAATCATCTCTAATGAACTCCCAAATTCTCTTTGTGTAGGGCATGTTTCGGGAGGAGGGAATTGTCATGTTTGGAACAAGTCTCACCCAGACTTTCAGCATGGATCATGACAACACTCTCCATGGTACCGGCAAGAGGAACCGTATGTCCCAATTTCGTGTCCACAAACCCAAAGAGGGGGTACGCATGTTCGAGTCCGTTGTCTTTCCTGAGCAGTTCCTCCGAGTCACCAACGGTCAATGCGACTGTCTGGTGAGTTGATTTAAAGCTCTCTGCATATCAACAACCAATAATCAATAAAGCTCTGCATAGCAACAACCAATAATCAATAAAGCTCGCATAGCAACAAACAAATAATCAATAAAGCTCTGCATAGCAACAACCAATAATCAATAAAGCTCTGCATAGAAACAACCAATAATCAATAAAGCTCGCATAGCAACAAACAAATAATCAATAAAGCTCTGCATAGCAACAACCAATAATCAATAAAGCTCTGCATAGAAACAACCAATAGTCAATAAAGCTCTTCATAGCAACAACCAATAATCAATAAAGCTCTGCATAGCAACAATCAATTATCAATAAAGCTCTGCATAGCAACAACCAATTATCAATAAAGCTCTGCATAGCAACAACCAATAGTCAATATGTCTTAGCATAGCAACAATCAATTATCAATAAAGCTCTGCATAGCAACAACCAATTATCAATAAAGCTCTGCATAGCAACAACCAATAGTCAATAAAGCTCTTCATAGCAACAACCAATAATCAATAAAGCTCTGCATAGCAACAATCAATTATCAATAAAGCTCTGCATTGCAACAACCAATTATTAATAAAGCTCTGCATAGCAACAACCAATAGTCAATATGTCTTAGCATAGCAACAACCAACAAAAAATATAACTTTGCATAGAATCAACCAATAATCCATAAAGCTCCGCATAGCAACAACCAATTATCAGTACCAACCAGTATCGGAACTATACGTAATGATGGGTACTGTCGGTTTCTATCGCAAATGTTTCATACAAATCATATAATCTGATAATATTATTTACAAGTTGGATCATCTTATCCATGAAATGTAATCAATATTGTCAGACTTCAAGAAATTCATAATTTTCCCTCTGTCTTATATATTTGTTTAGTAAAAATTGTTTACAATTATATTTACATCGAACATTTTCTGTCTTTCTACATTTTTCTAATAAGCAAATATTTTGTTTTTACTTAGCAATCAATAATCTACAGTCGTATTCACAATACATTAAATAATTTTGTCAATAACAGTCAACTTGTCTAAATTTGCAAACACGCTAAATTTGTTTACAACCTTTATGAGTTTCTATTAACTGTTGACCTTACTAAATATTTTATTGTTTGTGTCTGTCGATTTTTTTTCCTGGTTTGAGTATCTTACCTATGCTTACCTCTCATCTCGCAGGAGTAATTCAGTCTCAGTTAAGAAACAGACTGATTGATATAATTAATTACTTGACTAAAGAGCCGACACACATTCTAAAGGAACATCTCTCTGCATCTCTCATAAAGAAATATCTCTCATCTCAAAACTGTATTACATTCCGACAGTAACTGAGTGATGGTCATTTGTGCATAATACTTAATGATAAAACTTTGAACATCAATTATTTATATCATGGCTATAATGAAATGTGAAAACCTATTTTGTAGCACCCAGATAGCACCCATACCACCCACAACTCCACTTTTATCTGTTGTTTGAGTTTTTCAATATAAAAATACGACTTTAAACGTTAGTATTTTTATCAATAAATAGCAACTTATACTATTTGATATTTATTAATTGAACAATAGATAGAAGAGGAGTTGACTTGCATTCGGTGCAACTGTTGCATTCAAGTTCAAAACAGTAGTTTCGACACATTCCTACAAATGTACTACGTATTACAACTTTTACAATACAGTTCTGTAAAATGATACTTTTTGATTATTTATCAAAATATCATACATAATATCTCACTTATACATAATATCATAATTTTTATTGCACTTTTGCTTTGAGGTTCATAACTATAAAGTGTTACAAATATTGTGCTTTTTTTCTTAGAAAAGAAACCCACTTAGTTATTTTGAAAATGTATTTACTTTATTTTATATCCGAGTTCAATGAGTTTAACTTAATATTTTCAGTACATAAAATTCATTTTCTATGAAATGTTTAAAAGATGTAAAAATGTTTCGTCATGTATTCGCTTATTTATCAAGTGTATATCGATGTTCTCCGCAAACAAATTGTCATTATTTATTTACTTATCAAAACAAAGATCTCGGCCAGCGATGGAACTGTTGCCAACATATTTATTCTTCCTACAAACTGAACCAGTTTTTAATCAATACTTTTCAGAGAGTAAGCTAGATTGCGATTTAATTTTCTTTGTTATTAACTGTTAGTTGACCATGTTGAACATATTGCTAATTTGTTGTGGTTATTCTTGTTGTCAAAGTTGAAGGGCGGAAAGTTTTAAATCTACGAATAGATGCTCCTAATACTTCTTTGTGTTGAATATACTTTCTAATGAAAGGAATTCACAAAACAAATCTTTATTATTTTATTCACATTTTCTGAACGATCGAGAAATTAGTTTTAGCACTTAATAATAATTATTTGCTTAATGTTTAATTGAAATAATTCTGAATTATTCAATTATCGTTTGTTTTAATCATCCAATAAAATCCGTTACAAAATTTAGATTCAAGTTGCACCACCGCTATATTTAGCCGTTATTATTAATTCATTTTTCATAATCACAGAAGTGAAATTTAATTATCTGTGAAGATACTGCAATGTAAGTAGAATTTTAAAATAGAATATATTATCTAAAACTAAGAAGAGGGAGTGATGCTTGTAATATTTGAAATAAAACAGAAAGATTTTATTTTCTTCGCATTTCGAGTTTGTATACCTACAGTTGGTAAATAAACATTCTTGACTGAAATATTAATAAATTGAATGTGATGGATTTTACTCATAAGTGCTTGTTCCACCTTTTCTAAAGTATTTGGTTGCAGCAGAGATATTAATCAATATATTCTTGATTTATTTATTTATTCATTCATTTATTCTTTAAAGTTTGTTTATTTGTAAACATATCAATCCGATAAGTATTCATATTGGGATTGTAGCCTACCTATATTAAAAAATAACACAAACAAATTATCATATTTTAAAATGTAATAATTCTAAAGTAAAAATGTTTACTTTAATTATTTTTATCAAATTTAAAAATATTTTTACATTCATGATTTATCAAGTTACAATTAAATACGAAATATTCACACTTCTTAATAACATTATTATACTTTTTCCTGTTCTATATTACTTTCATATGATAAAAGTAGTATATGGAAAATGTATAGAATTTAACTGAATTGAGGACTAATATCTATTTTTAACTACCTATAAAAATTCCAAATCCACTAAATGTTTAAATACACAATATTCTGTTCATACCTTTGAAATTATAATAATTATTTAATACACGGTATAATTAACACACAGTGCAAATGAGTAGATCAAGTTGTGTTCTTAATTACCCCCGCAGTTCACTTCAATAGTTACTACGAGCGCAGACATTTTTAGTGATAATTGATGCTATTTTTGTTGTTGCTAATTAGTTACATCTTTAATATTACATCCAGCTGGATCTTATGATAAAAACATGAGAATAAAACCAATTATTTCGCGTATTTCAGGGACGTGGGGACATCAACTGCCACTTTCGAGTGGACCGCTTTCGAGACAAAGGGTTCGTCGCCCTGGAGTCAGTGTCCTACCACGGCCTGTTTCTCGGTATGACCCCGGACGGAAGGGTCAAACCAACGGTTGATACGGGAGAAAGGAACGTTCGTCTGTACCCAGAGGTGGTAAAATGTGAGTTGCCCTTATTCTAGATTATTTACGCAGCTTTGACTTCTTTTCTTCTGTCTTCAAAGATGTTAGATAATTCTTCTTATCTTGAGACCTAGAATTAAAAAACAATTAAGAACTCAGGAGCTTCTAATACTTTACTTTGACCATTTGAAAGCATCTATTCTGTTGGTGATGTCAGCTAGAATTCACATAATACACAACCCACCGTATTATTAATTGTACTCTTTGAACACATAATGATTGGCTACAATATCGATTGTCAATAATGATCTGTTGAAGAGTGTATGTGTACTTTCAACTTAAAGTGTGTGCTGCAGAGGGCACACTTCATTTTTAATCACAAGGAAGCATCGGGTGACAGCTGCACGTACTTTGTGCTGGATGTTTATAGTCTGAATTCCATTTGCTGTTCCATATTCTGTCATTATTTAACGGGTAACTTCATAACTGGATAATACAAACACCTCTAAACCGAGTTCATTGCCACTCTCTTTCTCTACTTCTGTCCTTCGCTATCTGAAGTCGGGTTCCCCAAGACTCGGCCTTTGAGTCCCGTGCCTGTGCCTCCTAAAGAATCTCGTCCTGCAGGGAAGGTAAGACCGTCTTCTTTGAGGTCCAAAGTTGTTCCAATTCGACCAGACCCCCCCGAAGAAAAGGAATACTACACGGGTGAGTTGCAATTCTTATTGAATCACAGTTGCAACTATGAGTAGTAGTGGAAGCGGATCTCGAGATCACTTTTTCTTGATTGGTTAAAACTGTTTACCATTAAATTGGGTGCTTACAATTGTTTCTTCACAAAATTGCTTCACAATTATTCCCTCTGTTCACCAGAGAACGACTGGAAGCTATGGATAGTGTCGGCTCAGTCAGCTATGCGTGGCAATGTCGTCATCTTTGTTTACGGGGATGAAGGGAACTCGGGCCCGATATGTGTGGGGACTGCGGATCCTGATAAGGAGCTCTTTCGTGCGGGAGGGCGCGATGAATTCAGAGTAAGAGGCGGTCTTTACTACAATTAATGTCATGTATTAGATAGTTATTGATTGTTATTTAAGTTCTTATGATGTATTAGATAGTTATTGATTGTTATTTGAGTTCTTATGATGTATTAGATAGTTATTGATTGTTATTTGAATTCTTATGATGTATTAGATAGTTATTGATTGTTATTTAAGTTCTTATGATGTATTAGATAGTTATTGATTGTTTTTTAAGTTCTTATGATGTATTGATAGTTATTGATTGTTATTTGAGTTCATTAGTATCCTTCTGTTTTATTTAAGATCCAAATTCCAAGTATCGGAGACATTTACAAGATTCGAATTGAATTTCAACCCCATAATTTAAAGGTGGCCCCCTTTTGGAAGCTTAAAGAGGTACGCATTAATTAAAATTATTATTCCACTGAAGCACTTCCGCAGAATTTCCGGATTGTATTATTGATTCCCGGTATTTGTCAAGGTTATATTGGAAAACGCTGTCCTTGAAGACCGCTACAACTTCGACTTCGGCGGTCGTTACCTCAGCCGAGAATTCGACGACTGTGAAATCTCTCGGGAACTCCCGTTTGGAGGAGTGTCCACTAGCGGTGCTTCGGAGGGAGAGGACGAAGAGGAGGACCACTTGCGAGTGGTTCACTACGAGGTGAGCGTGGAGACCGGGGACTTGCCAGGGGCGGACACTGGCAGCCATGTCTTCGTCTGTCTGTTTGGTGACAGGGGCGATACGGGACGCCGAATGGTCTACAACCGTCTGGAGGATATCATGTTTTCCAGGGGCAAGGTGGGTGGCTCTTAAAGTTCCACTGTTCTGCTGCCAGATTTCCATTCTTGCTCTCTGGTTGACCTTCTGCAGGTGGACAAATTTCACATAGAGGCAGTTTATCTGGGCCGCCTCAAGCGTTGTGTCATCTCCCACGACGGTACTGAACCAGGGCAAGGCTGGCATTGTGCCAGGGTGGTCGTTCGGGATCCAATTAAAGATTGCGAAGTTGCCTTCAACTGCCAGAGGTGGGTTGGTTCAACATCTGAATCTTTTTTTATCTAAATAGAATTCTGGTACCGTTGTTGGATAACTTTTCTCTGTTAATAAAACCTGTTTTAATTGTGCTTTTGATGTCTAGATGGCTGGATGCGGCAATGGAAGATGGAAAAATTGAAAGAGTTCTTCGTGCTGATGGTATGTTTTAAGGAAGCCCAGCTTCAATACATAATTTTTTCTATTAGGAATGTTTTCATAAGATCCTATTGTTCTATGAAATAAATGGACCACTGAATAGTTTTAATAATTCCAATATTTGTGCATTAGGTTATATTCCAAGCGATGACTCTATTGGTAAGTTATCCCTAATGCAATAGAATATCTCTTCAGTTTGCCGTACAGCATGGTCACAATAATACCTAACGAAGGCTTTCTATTTTGAAGAACAATGCAATGAATCGCTAACATGCTTCATTTTTTTATCCATATTTATTTAGTTCATGGCACATAATTAACATTAGTTTGACTTAACAGATAACAAATAGGATTCGTTCTCTTAATACTAACTACAACTATTTTGGTTAATAACTTAGATATTCACATAGCTTTAATTATTTATTTTTATACTATTTTTTCTTTATTTTTAATGCGTTTTTCCCTTTAATTTTAGGCTATTTTCTTTTTTAACTTTTTAACATGAAACCTCTTTAATAAATTTAATAATTATAATCCGTTTTCAAAGCTTCATATAATATAATATTATAATATATATATATATTATATAATAAAACTAGACTACTTATGTATACGGCAGTAGTATGTTTAAATGCATGCTTATGTTTCTCTAAATATTTAAAATAATTCAACCTTTTTGGTAGTTTTGTTCTTTCAAACCATTTGTTTGCATGCCTTGTTATTTTAGTTATAAATAGACGTTTGTTTTGCTTCGTTGTCTACAAAGTGTCAAGTTAAGGTTCTAAAAATGTGACAAAATTTATTGCTTTGCTAAATTTCAACAGTATATTTACAATTCACATTGAATAAAGATTATTAAAAAAATTATTTACCGTCGAGCCTTATAATTGGTTGTAAGTTCCCTATAGGAACAGTTAAAAATTTTCGACATACAAAATTTATACAAATCATAGAGAATTCATTTTGCAGAATACTTTATTACTCATTTCTATAAATCATCCTGTTTGCATTATGCCATTGATTAGACAGTGATTATTAATATACAGTTATTATTTAGTGTTATGGAAGATTGCATTGATGTACAATTCAATCATGCACCTTTTGTCGATCGCACAGTTTCTTAAACATTCACATAACACCCGCCGACTTCTCAAGATTGAGTCTTTAATTTGTATTGCCAACAGACTGTTTCCATGGTGTGTCTGTCCGTCCGCATGTCATCAACTTGTATAGCAACATACTGTTTCTATGGTGTTTCTGTCTGTCCGCATGTCATCAACTTGTATAGCAACAGACTGTTTCCATGGTATGTCTGTCTTTCTGCATGTCATCAACTTGTATAGCAACAGACTGTTTCCATGGTATGTCTGTATGTCCGCATGTCATCAACTTGTACAGCAACAAACTGTTTCCATGGTATGTCTGTCTTTCTGCATGTCATCAACTTGTATAGCAACACACTGTTTCCATGGTATGTCTGTATGTCCGCATGTTATCAACTTGTATAGCAACAGACTGTTTCCATGGTATGTCTGTCTGTCTGCATGTCATCAACTTGTATAGCAACAGACCGTTTCCATGGTTTGTCTGTCTGTCTGCATGTCTGTGTGTGTGTGAGTCAGTCAGTAAGTATCGGTTGCTATTAGCAACCTCGTGTGAGTTATTAGCAGTTGTTAGCTCTCTACCCTCTCTATGCCGCTATAGATGATGATGATGAAATCCTTCAAAGCCTAGAATCGTGGCGGCCAGTTCTGGCAGGGTGGAGCAGAACTCCTTATGACGAGATTAGTGCTCTTGTCCAAGCTTTGATTCAACAGGCCATAGAGGAGGTCACATTTGAAGACAATCTCTATGAATAATGACATCAACTGCAAACATTTTACATACATGCCATAAAGATGTGAATAAGTCGTCTCTCTTTTGGTGTCTTTTTGTGATCTTGAATACTGTTTGTGTGTCATTATCTTAAACGAGAATATATTTTATAGACAAAATATATTCTTTATATTCACCATGATGTCGACTGTGTTGTGTGAGAAGGTTTTCAAAATAATATCATTAATATAGTGAAATCACCACCACACAACGCTGAACAATTTCTGAATATATTGCTTTATTTGCACCCTTGAAATCTGATTTATAAGCCATCTACATGCACTTATCCTACGTTTTGTTTTACTAATCATGAGCTTATATCTCATAAGACAATAATTCTGTTCTTTATGCATGCTGATTCTTCAAACTTCACATCAATTGTGATAATTTTATCGCTTTTATGAACATCCAATCAAGTCAGAAATCTATATCAACTTTTTGACGAATGCCAGATTCCAAAACTTTTGTATCTTCCAGAATATATAACTCTTCCAAATCATATTAAATAGTCCAGTCATGCATGTTGAGACTTCTTATTTAGCACCTACCAAGGGTTTTAACTGTTGAGACATCTTATTTAGCACCTACCAAGTGTTTTAACTGTGGAGACTTCTTATTTAGCACCTACCAAGGGTTTTAACTGGGGAGACTTCTTATTTAGCACCTACCAAGTGTTTTAACTGTTGAGACTTCTTATTTAGCACCTACCAAGGGTTTTAACTGTGGAGACTTCTTATTTAACACCTACCA
>JAUZNC010057535.1:0-12645 GCA_034780395.1 Vannuccia rotundouncinata | reverse complement strand
AAATTTTATTCAGTGTTGTGGAGCCTTAATTTCTTCTTTTCTTTATATTATGCCGACACAAAATATCTACCAAATTAGTACTCTTAAATGTTATCACTAAACTTTGTGTAATGCATTCCCTAATGTATACAGTCAGAGTAACAACATATAAAATTCATAGATTTTGTATATCTTACAATTAAAAAAAATAATTAAATTGAGTGAAACATTAGTTGTAAATTGTGTAAGTTAACATAAATAAATTTGTAGCATTTAAACAATTCCACATTATGGGATAACAAAGGCCAGTTTTTATTTTTTAAAAAGGCATCCAAATATACAAAGATGAAAAGAAGTTTATAATAAATACATTCTTTAGATTACATGCTTAGATTAAAACCTAATATTGATAATACATGTGCTTCAAACCGAAACTGTTTATTATTTTTGTTCATGTTTTTTTTATTGTTTTAAATTTTGTATAATAATATATTAGACCAGTTCATTGTTAACTTATTAACATATTAATAATTTGTAATAGTGATATTAACAATATTAAGATGTGCATGTATTAAAACATTGTAAAATCCCTTGAATTTAAAATAGGAAAAACCATTGCAACCCTGTACAGAAAACATATGACACACTTTCAAATTTCATCCTATTTTTTTAAAATTTAAGTTTTAAATCATTGATAGCTACTTTAATTTACTTGGTATATATATATATGTTTTTTTCATGGGTATTATGTTATTATAATTGTTTTGAACACTAATCCTAAAGTTTATTTCTGAATTGTTGGATTTTTGAAAAGTTTCCTAATGGTGAATATGTCAGTAATTGATGTTTTATTGTTGTATTAAATGTTTTATTGGTTTTTATTGCTAAATGTTATTGCTAAGCGTTAATTTAAAAATAGATATTTTTTAATATATTATAAAAAGCATCATAATAATTAGATCATTAAATTTGTTCAAAGTATAATATGTTTTTACCTTTGTATAAGACTATATTTGTGTGTGATTCCTTAATTCTTTGTAGTATTCAATATATAAACAGACATACTGGCCAACTCTCACAACTTGCTCAGCACAGTCCCGATATATAAAGCGATTTTTACTGTCCAGATATAATAGAAAATGTCCTGATGTTTTTAAAATCTTACTTTAAAATTTATTGAGCCTATGTTTAAATTTTAACTTATTGTATAGTATTTTACTTTTGTGATTCAGAAGAAAAAACATCAATGAATGAGAACAGATGACTAAAATCATTCCTGAGCTTCTCAAACTAAATAATATATGTTAGATGCTTTAAATCTTTATTATGTTATTTATTCATAAAGCCCCCAAAATGAACTCGAAATTTTTAATCCACTATATTGGCATGTCAAAACTATATATTATGTATATATTAATTATACAAATTGTTTATCTTATTAGTTGGTTTTGATTTCTTTCTTTTCTTTAATCTACAACTTTTTATTTGACATCTTTATTGAAGTCGTTAATTGTTTTACAATTAAGAATCCTTACTAATTTAGTATAACAATTTAAATTTTTGATTTATTTAATTTTAGGAAAACCAAAATGAAAATTATAATGATTATCCACTTATTTAAAAAAATTTAATTCATATTGTAATATTTAAATAGACAATACTTTACATAAAAAAACCACATATGAAACATTACCCATTTTGGAGATATGATTTCTATTTATTTTAAGTTAAGTTGTTAAAAGGTTTTAAGGTGTTAACTTATTTTTACTTTTATTCAAATATTTTTTTAATATTCAATTAAATATTTGTTGAATATCATTGAGTTGATTTATATGTACTCCATTTAAAAAATATATGTATGTACAGTTTAGCAATGAAAAGTATAGAATTAAATATATTTAAAGTATGGTATTATTGTTTACAAGAATTGTTATTTTGTTCCTCCTTAAAGCTGCGGTCTCGGTTGAATCAGATGGCCACCGTCACAGAAGCATTTGTAACGCTCTCGAGGGAGTCTGATGCTAAACTCGGTAATATAATGGAAACCGCGATTGGTTTGCAGGAACGCATGGAACCTCTAAATCGAAATATGGAACAACTACAGACAACCAAAAAGAGTTAAAAAATAAATACCCAAATTTCTGTTCAGTATTTATTTTTCTACTTCTTTATTATCTCGGTTTCTTGTAGATCTTGATTACTGTCGAAATGAACTTGTAAAAGCGCAGAATTATTACAGAACAGGAAAAGAGGTGGAGTCGATTATTTATGACGGGTGAGATTATATTTATTAGAAACAGATTATAAGACAACTGCAGTACACGTTTTTCATTTTATTTCAGAGCGGGAGGAATGTTAGAAAAATATATTCCCGCTATGGAACGTGTGAAAGCGGCTTTAACCTACTTTCAAGAATGCAATCCAGATCATGTCGAAAATTCACGTTTGGTAACATATATTTCATTCGGACAGAATAAAGAATATCTATTCAGTTAGAGACTTATTTTTGCTCTCGTTTAGATGACTATCTATACGAGTGGACGGGCCAATCTAGAAAAAGAATTTGCCAATACCCTTCAAATAAACTTTCCAGCCATCAAGCCTGATCTGTTGTTGAAATTAATTGAATTGGATGGTAGGCATAATTTCTTTATATAGACTTATTAAGAATGCATCATAATCTTAATCTCTTCTCTATCAGAAGGGGACAACGAGGAGGACAAGGGAGCATTGGACAGACTTGAGGACATCAATGAGAAGACCGTGGAAGACTTGACTCGAATCTCTAAGTGGCTCATGCAAGATGTCTGCACTTCGTCCCGGCCCTGTCTTAGCATATATATTGACTATCGAAGACAAAATTTGAGAAATACAATTCAGAGGTATTCTTTAATTATTCCTCTCGACCAATCAGATTCGAGTATTTTTGATCCAGAGATCGTCCTCTCATACTACTAATGTTTTAATTAAAAAAAATATTTTTATCTTTTCTAATTATTAAAAATTGTTTTGTATCTACAATTAAGAAATAAGTGAATACGTTTGATTGCCTATTTCTTCTTGTTACTATATAAGATAAAAACTAAATTAAGATTGATAAATGTTCCTTTATCCCATCATATATTTCACTTGATCCAATTTTTATTTCAATTTCTTTTTTTTGACTTCCAGTTTGAAACTATTTTACTGCAATGAACCGGAGGTCTTGGGAAGTAATTCTCCAATGGGGGTTGGTCATTTCTAATATATTCAATTTTGTAATTGTTATATTTTACATTTTAATATCATGATACTAAGTTTTTATATTGTCTTCTAGCAACGGGCCAAGGCTGGACAGACCAGTCTTCAAGTGCGAGCTGCGATGAAGAGAAGGGCGTAAGTTTATTATTTATTAAAATTTTTAATTAATTTTATCGTCGTGTTTCATTCGAAAAACTCCTAAATTGACCAAACAACTGAATTAATTGATTAATAATAGTTGTAATATATCCAATAATATATTAATTAGTTGTCCATTATAATATTATATCATTGGTTAATTCAAAACGTTATTCTTTCAGCTAATTAATATCGGTTGAGAGCTTTTCTGTGGCTCGATGACAGTAAACTGAAATTTAATGCAGTAAACTCAAAACACACCTTTTTCTAAACCAAATGATAGTTTAAAAGATGTCTCATATTAATAAATACTAGTAATTTAGGCTATTTATTAGATATTAATTATTTTATCAAATTTATTTATTTTGAAAAATTAAACAAAAAAAGAAAATTTCATTTCATTTAGGTGTTAAAAAATCTTTAAAAATCCAACAAACAAACCATTAAGTTTTTTAGTACGTGTCTAGGAACAGTCTTGACACTATGAAAACTATTAAAATCGTGGAATTTATATGTCCATTTATATTATGTCCAATAGCCTTCAATTTTAGTTAATGTTTGGAATAAGTCGTATACCAAGTCCTGCGCTCTATTATATAAATGTATCCTAAAGAAGCTTTTTACACATTTTCGGAAATCATTTTAACATTTGAATTTCTTTATTGTACTCGATTTAACTTCATGAATGATTTGATGTTTGGTTCGCTTCTCTTCGTTGTAAACATACTCGCCCTATTCCGTTGCTATCCATAAACTATTGTATCCTCTATTGAGTGTCCATTTCTTGTTGTCTTCTGTTTTGCCACATGTTAACTAACAGTAGCAGAGATGTTACAGCATTGGCCCCCACCAGACGGTAGGTATATACTATAGCTGGTGTTACCCTTAAAACAGCTACGTACCTGTCTCATTTACCGATTTTGGTTTATTACCTTCGATACTATGACTATGCTATTCTTCAATCACTCCTATTATTTGTATTTCAAAAGAAACATATGTATGTATATAGCAGCTACAAGTGTCTGAATCGCTCGCATTCTGTAATGCAAACATTTTGTAGATACTGTCTTTATAGTAAGAGAGAGGACTTATTATTTGTGGTATCGCCCATCGATTGTTCCAATGATTTAAAAGATCGATTGCATGGTGTTATTTGGTTTACCAGGTTATATTAATCTAAGAAATAGGTTGTTTTTCACTGTATGTATGTAAAATAGTATTCTTTTAAAAGATATTCTTATGTTTTGCTAAATATAACACCGTATAGTGCGATTTTATGTTGTTAATAGCTCACATAATAGCACAAAAAAGTTCTATTCCGAGAAGAGACTTCTGCTGCTGTGTTTTATGCTATTTATTTTGACCATTTTATTTGATCACATTTCATAAAATTAGACTTGCAATGTTGCAAACATCTACATTCTATAAAGTATATTCACAACAAAATCCTTTAAATTTTCAAAATATTTCAAAAACTTTTTTGAATATTGGCATTATTCTAAAGTTAAATTGGTGATTTTATAATTTCACAATTTTGTATACTTTATGGATGTATCGAATCAGTCCCAATTCACATTATTAGTGTGCTTTTTTGAGCAATGATTACTAAACTCACAAAACAACTTTATTTTATTATTAACATAGAATATTATATTTATGACGTTAATACCATTGACTAATAATACCTATAATTAAACATTATATACTCTGCAATATTTATACTCTAAAAACTTTTTTCTTATTCGAATTGTGTTGTTAAATAGTCGGGTACTATTGCTAAAACGTTACTATTTATTTCTTATATTTCAGATTGTCAAAGAAAGGACTTGGTCGAGATAGTATGAATTTGTTATTTTCTTTTTTTTCATTGCATATTGGTTATTGCACATTTCAAGAACAATGTTTACAAGAATTCATTTTAAAATAATGAAATGGATAAATCTATTTCATAAACCTCAGTGTTATAAATAAATAGGTGGGTAGTTAACTACGGTTGAAAATTATCGGTCCAATTAAGATTTGGGCAGAGATTAGAATCTTCAGCGGATTTTGAGGGTTTGGGGAAGTGGAGACGTATTTTAGAGATTTTTTTAGTGAAATGAGAGCTTTTTGGTAGCGAGCACCCTTTAAGATAATTGCAATTATAAATCTTTGCAAATGTGAACCGATTTCAATATCAAAATTTACAAGTTTATGGAAGAGCTCTCTTAATTTTGTTCTGATGATTTTAAACATAATATATATATGAAGCATTTGTCTCTGATACGTAACCCAGATTATTCGGTTTCATAAATTTGTCAATATTAGAACGAATCGCTTTGACTAAAACCCAATTTCCTAATTAGCGCTAGCTTCCTCCATTTGCCTATTTTAGTTGGCAGTCCTAGGAGTGCCTTTTCACTCCACTTTGGGTCATGTAAGTTTTTAGATGGACCGTGTACACTTGTCACTGTAAACCTGGTATCGTTCTCTGCCTGCTCTATTCTCTAAGCCGGTATTGACCAACCGCTGCACGAATTTTATTTAAATCTTTTAGGCTGGCTATATGCGAATGAAAATACCGCGTTATGATTTAATTTAGTTATTTTTTGACTGGAATTTTCGTTTGAGTGTTGCTTCTTCCTAGTGTGTTAACCTTCCAGTTTGCGTGTTCTGGTCTTCCTAGTGTGTTAACCTTCCAGTTTGCGTGTTCTGGTCTTCTAGTGTGTTAACCTTCCAGTTTGCGTGTTCTGGTCTTCCTAGTGTGTTAACCTTCCAGTTTGCGTGTTCTGGTCTTCTAGTGTGTTAATCTTCCAGTTTCATCTTCCTAGTGTGTTAACCTTCCAGTTTGCGTGTTCTGGTCTTCTAGTGTGTTAATCTTCCAGTTTGCGTGTTCTGGTCTTCTAGTGTGTTAATCTTCCAGTTTGTTCTTCCTAGTGTGTTAGTCTTCCAGTTTGTTCTTCCTAGTGTGTTAACCTTCCAGTTTGCGTGTTCTGGTCTTCTCGTGTGTTAATCTTCCAGTTTGCGTGTTCTGGTCTTCTAGTGTGTTAATCTTCCAGTTTGTTCTTCCTAGTGTGTTAGTCTTCCAGTTTGTTCTTCCTAGTGTGTTAACCTTCCAGTTTGCGTGTTCTGGTCTTCTCGTGTGTTAATCTTCCAGTTTGCGTGTTCTGGTCTTCTAGTGTGTTAATCTTCCAGTCTGGGTGTTTTGATCTACCTAGTGTGTTAGTCTTCCAGTTTGTTCTTCCTAGTGTGTTAGTCTTCCAGTTTGTTCTTCCTAGTGTGTTAGTCTTCCAGTTTGAAAAAAGCGGTCTTTCGAAGTTGTTTTGTTCTTTGGCTTGTTCCTTTTTGACAATATTGTTGCGTGCGGATTTGGTATACGCATGTCGAGCTATTGTGCATTTAGTGATTTGCATTTCATTTGTTAGGTGAGTCACCTATTATGTCTTCTATTCTCTTTCAAAATATTAATCAAATTGAATACATTTAATACTTTTCATGAACAGGAATGCATCAATTTTAAATTATTGTTTAATGCTTCGTGTCGCATGTTGATTTATGTCTGTTGTCAGTAAACGATTCTCTTGTGCAAATAAATTAGTTAACAGCCAATATCTTTATAAACCATACAAAAGAGAATGACTACAACCCGGTTGTTGTATTATCATTTCCAGCTAGTCACAAACGTCAAACTGTCGAAGCCAGGGAGGATGTGGATGAAGTGGACATTGACATCTACATGCTGTCCCTCTCAGCCCTTGTCAAGCTGATGCAAGTCAGTCTTCTGTTTCAAATATTGTACCCATTGAAATGCAGTAATGCAATCGATTGGTCCCCTCTGTGTTGTCTTTATCGATCTCTGTATGATCCGTAGAACGAACGTCGATGGTTAGAACGCTTGGAGTTAGCCTCCACTATGTCCGACATGCGCCATGCTCTCGACTCCATCTTCAAAGGGGCCTCTAACGACATTCTCAGTGATGGAGGGGTACGTGCATCACTTCCGTTAAAACTTTTATTATACCCACCTGGAAGGGGTGTTCAGCATCTTTACAATTTCCGTTGAACAGGCTCTTGGACGGATGATGACTCGCGCGCAAGCCCGACATGACTACCACGCTGTGCTCTCACTGATCGCTGTTCTCAAGTGCTTTGAGGAGGTTCGGCCACAGCTCATCA
Organism: Vannuccia rotundouncinata; assembly: GCA_034780395.1. NCBI lineage: Eukaryota > Metazoa > Platyhelminthes > Proseriata > Coelogynoporidae > Vannuccia > Vannuccia rotundouncinata. Next base: position 5,133 of record JAUZNC010057535.1, on the reverse strand, counting down.
AAGTCCTCAAAGTAAGCTCCTAGTGACTTGAACCAATCCAATCACGAACACGAAGAATGCCCCCCTCTTACAGCACACAACGGACCAAACACTCCACTCCTTCCAGAGTCTCATCGTCAAACTGCAGCAACAGAGCCGACAGACACTCGAGATCTACTGCGAGTTCATCATGCCCGAAAAGTCTGTCTCGTCCTCCACCGCGACGTTTGTCCCTCCTGATGCCACCGTCCATGAACTCACGACGAATGTTAGTTTTAACAAAGCTTGATGTTGAAATATTGTTCATGTTTTATGACGGTATTGTAAGACCCTGATTTGGGCGTATTTGTTACAATTCAATACTTTCAATCGGCCAAAGGGATTAAATAAAGATTTTGATTTAAGAACATTTAAAAGGTAATTAGCCATGATTATCGATAGCATCTTCTAATTGCAGACTCTTATGTTCCTGGACAACTTGAACAAGTTTGGCGACCTCGTGGGGGTGGTTCTGCTCGAGTCTCTGCAAGGTCTCTCTCTTTCCCCTAGTGGTGGGAATGAACGGTACTCAGACACTAGTGCAGCCAAGAAAAAGTTGGGAGAGTATTTGAGTAAGACCAGGCCACAGTTCATTTTGGTTACTTTTGATCTATTATTCCCAGCCGGTCGAGGTATCAAAACCAACATCGGAGTTTGAAGATTCATTTTATTAATTTTCGCTCTAATTTATCTCTCCTTTTAGATAGATACACTAATATATTGCGATAGGAAATACCTAACGTGTTATCTTCATTAATTAAACCTTTTTCTGTAATACGAGATTTATTTACCAATTGTTTCCTGTCTGCAGTGAACATAATAATCGCTCTTGTGAAAAATATCGACCGTAAAAGTGAACTATATCAAGACGAACCGATCAAGATTATATTTCAAATCAACAATATGCATTACATTCTCAGAACGATAAAGGAGTAAGTTCCACTCTTTTGTGATATTGAAAGACACAACCATTTAGATCGCTGTCTTTGTTATCAGGAGCCCGATAAAGGACACGATAATGTCCTATAACATGGAATCTATTGGCTACTTCGAGAAGGTTATCACCAGCCAAAAGATGCTTTACATTTCAAGGTAATAAATAACCTCCAGAGATTATGAAGTTTGAATGTCTGTAAAAACTTTATCCTGCTTTGTGTCGGTCAATATGAAGTCTAAATGAAATTCTTAAATATTCTAAAATATTGTGGTTAATTTCTTTAAATCGTTTGAATCTGGATCCATGAAAAGTCTCCCCCTATCGTCATGATATCTATCAGCGTAGAACAGGACCTACTGTTGAAGGAGGCGCCAAGTCGCTCCCCATTTCGGAAGCGAAGATCGACACCAGTTGTCTCTGTGACGAGCACTAAGACACCGTCCACTAACCCGCGGCTGTCCTTGTCCCAAGCACACACACAGAACGAGGTGCCTGCATTGCAACATGATATGATGGTCTTGAACCACTGAAGCATGAATTATGGATGTCTATTTATATTTCTGAATGTGTCCCCTCGATAATTTTTGTTATATTTCCATTTATCTAAACCAATAATCTATTTGACTGAGATCGTCTCTAAAAGCTGGTTAATCAAAAATGATTTGGCTCTTTATAATGTAACTTTTGAAATAAGTTTACTCCTGTTAATCCTGACTTTAAGACGAGCAGATGTCCGGAATAGCCGATTGTGTTGCCATCAAATAAGATATTTATCCTTGTCTCTTGGTTTCCTCTGTTACCTTGGCGATATTCTTGTAGCATCCTAATTTTAATCTCGAGTTTTATGCTATTACAGTCAAATCCGCGTATATCGGATCAAAATTTTTTTGTCTCTTGTTAACTTTTTTGACATATATAACGGATGATAATACAGGTTTTCTTGTTATATTTGCAAAATTTTGTAAAAGAGATTCAGCAGTATTGTTGGCTACTTGAAAAGACCTTCCAACACACCACTGAATTCACAGAAATACTTACAGACTTTTCAATGTGATCCCTGAGTACGAGACGTATTTTACTCCATATGCATAAAACTATCATAAAATACGTATATAATCTATTCATTGAAACGTTTCTCTTAAAGTATGAGTTGAAGAGTTAAAACCGGCTATTATGATTTTTTCATTGGAACCAAACGATCCGATATATGCGGATTGGATTCTATTTACAATTTATCAGAAAGCGACGCTATACGTTGAGTATTTTCGGTAAGCTTGTTCAAACACTTCATGCACACAGTCCCCAATAAACAGAAGTTCGGATAAGACGAAGTTCGGATAAGACGAAGTTCGGATAGGGCAGTTTTGTTTAGCATTAATCAATATGTTTAAAAACTCTTCTGTAGTACATCGCTAAAAGATGTTCATGGTCTTATTAGATGAAAGCCAGGATTAAAAGGAGTTGACTGTGTTTACTTTCGAAAATGTTATTATGTGCAGAATTATATTATATTACACAATTTAAAATTAATCTCGTGTATTTATAAAAAATGTTATTCCCCTCTTAAGACGATTTCCCATCATCGATAGATTTTGGCACGATAAAATGAACGATCTGCATGAAATTTCTCTAGTAAAACAAGTTATAATAAGCATGCATATTTAACATTTATCCAATCTCTGATCGATTGTGGCATGCCGCCTCCCTCTATTGCAGCTGTACCAGCTTTGTGTGCATTCCCGATGAGCGTACTCAGCCATCTATTTCACCCATGCATGGCCGAAATGTAAGTTAGAGATATCAATTAAGGTATTTATTAACTTAAACAGATTCTCTAAATAATTGTGTGTGTAAGTTTTGAATAACCAAAGTTTTACTTCATTTTTGTAACTGTTGTCCCTTTGTTGGCAGTGAGCATGACTAAGCAATTTCAGTCTTTGTATTTTACCACAAACTATTTTAAAATGGCGGATCAAATAATCATAATTAGAAAAATTCCCCTATTTGAGAATATTTTACATCTGAATTTGTTTAAATTAATGGATTATTATAGCGGTACAAACAGCTACTCTTGGTTGGTAGCGAAATTACTCAAAATTATGTTTTTATAAGTTTCATTGTTCACTCTAGTTTTATATTTATTTATTTTTAAATTATTGAAATATTTTATTGTCTCAATTTATTTTTTTAAAGAAACAAAAAATCGTAAGTTGGATTTATTGAAGTTATTCGTTTTAACAATTCACCCTTTAATCTTATTTTTAGATAATTACAGTTTCACGTTAATGTAAATACGAGATAATTAAAAATATCTAATACAATACAAAATGTATAATAAAAGTATGATACAAACTCTGATATAAGCATCCGCTAATTATAACCACAATACAAACTAATTTTAAATCAGTTTCTCTTTAATATTTTATTTGGTTTGTAATTATTATTAACGGTTTATTTTATCAGAGTGTTTATTTACTTTTATTATACGTTTTTTATTTTATTTTTATATTATGTGCCTCTCTGATGCACTCCGCTATATAATATACTTCTAGCAATAATCCTCTTTCAATACACAAAAAGTTGATCACCATAATATTCTTTGTTTTAAAGGTTTTTTGAAATGCACCACTACTTTTCTTTAAAAACTTAATTTTAGAATTTACTGGATATAAGGATATAGTTTACTTGTTGGTCATTCAACACACAAAAATTATAATAAATCACATTTTAATTACAATTAAATTGATTGTTATATTTTAAAATATCTTCTTAATATTTTAAATATTGCAATAAATTTCAAAAAGAAATTTAAAATTATATAAATCTTTTTTGATTTTTAAAAATGGAAAGGTTTAATTCCAACGAAAATATTTCTAATACAAATAAACAATAAAAAATATTCTTGTCGTCCGTAAATGTGTTTTTATATTGCTATGTTATAAATCCATTTGTTACTTGAAATTATTTATAAATACAAAGAATATAGTTAATGGCACATGACAACTTTTATAAAGATATTAATTGTATATTAAGAATAATATTAAGTGTACATAATTAATCTATTTATCGGTGAGTCGTTAGTTATTCATATATTATGTATCATTAAGTTGTTAATAATTAATAGCTTACCAACTATTTATAACATGAATTTATTTTAAGTTGGATTACATTTTATGGTTGATTAAGGTATACTCGGATATAATAATTGACCAAATATTATTATTAATATTATAATTACATTGATAATTTGTTACAGAATAATAAATGGGGATAATATTTAACCGAATAATGTTTTAGGTTTTGAAATCATCTCAATCGTTTTTCACGAATAAGATACACGACTTTTAAACAAGTTTTTTATTTTTAAAATATGTCTCCTTAATTTTTAAGCAGTTAACTCAAACTTTAATGTAGATAATTTATTATTTATTCTGAACAGATATCAAACAGAGGGAAGATAAAGGTATAATCATCTCTCCTTCCATCCTTCTCTCTATATGGGCTGTGTTACTTTTTATTGCATTAATTTGTTTACAATTTAAATTCTTTACAAAGATGTATTAAACTCGTCAAGATTAAACATAAACTAAACTCACATTTTTTATAAATCATGATTCAATTAATTATCTTATTATGATTCTATTCAAATTATACAATAATTATATGAGAATGGTTCTATTATTATTTATTAATTGTGTTGCTACTTTCAAATTGATTGTAAGTAGCATCTTATAATTTGTATTTGGAGTATTTGTGCTAGACGGAGACATGCTTTTAACCAGAGTTCTTCTTTCATTTAAGTGAATATTGAATCATGATTCTTGATAATCACAACAGAACTGAAACATTGAGCCTAAATCGGTTGACACTCTTCTTTCCATGATTCTCAGAGAACAATAATTCGCTTGCACTGTAGCAATATTTTAGTAGTTTTCTTCGTAGAGTTTAAAGTTGTGCTTGCTTTCTCTTCGACAGATGGACTCTAAAGAGAAGGCGCATATAAAAGACCTCTGGAATGTAAGTGGATTATAAGTAATTGAAGTATAGTTTGAATATATTATAGCCTGCATTTATATCTAAGAATAATATTGATACAATATCCATAGATATCTTTGTTTAAGTTTAACTAGATTGGTAATCTAGCTGATTGTTGTCACTTAGTATCGGTTTCTGTCGAT
>JAUZNC010057534.1:0-12649 GCA_034780395.1 Vannuccia rotundouncinata | reverse complement strand
AACTCAAATTGCTGACAGCTTGTGAAAGATGCAATGTTATCACAATATTATTAAATTTATGTACAATGCATTCTCTATGACAAGAACAATAATGCTCAAATCAACTATCAAACATTGAATACATTTATCGCAAGCGTAACACAACTAAAGTATTCAAATTAACTCGAATTGCTGACACCTTGTGAAAGATGCAATGTTATCACAATAATATAAAAAAATCTGTACAATGGATTCTCTATGACAAGAACAATAATGCTCAGATCAACTATCAAACATTGATACATTTATCACAAACGTAACACAACTAAAGTATTCAAATTAACTCAAATTGCTGTCAGCCTGTGGATTTATTTATTTTTGTCGAATGTTAACATAATACATTTAGGTATTTCAATTTCATTCTACATTTAACACTAATAAAATAATCATTTAGATAAACCACATACCTGCAACTCCTGTTCTGTAGGATAAATGCTCATATGTTTCGCCATAACATGTCTATCATCCGTTGATTCTAATTTGCGCATGCCCCCAATAGTTGCCCGAGTTCCTTGTCGCATTGCTTGTCCAGCAAAATTAGACCACTCAAACATCATCATTTCACGCATTCGATCCTCCATATCACGACGTCGACGAAAATCAAATTTAGCCTGCTGCTTACGCATACGCTCTTCAACAGAGCGTCGCATTCTCGGATTGTTTGCAGCTCCATCCACCTCTAAACTTGGATCTACCTTTTTCTTATATTGAAGACGATGGCGCCTCCCCTTTAGATGCATTTCCTTGGCATTAGGATCGTTAAACCGACAATCGCAAAGCTTGCAGTGAAATTGAATAATTTTTCCGAGGTTACTCATCTAAAATATATTGAATAGTACAAAATACATTAAATCTTTTTATAGTAGTCGGTTTGGAAAATGATAATATCACCTCTTCAATATATTCAAACCCAACGGGAGCAACGTCTTTGTCTTGGTATTCCGACAAATTTAAGTGTTCAGACATCTCATCCATGTCCGCAGAAGTAGCAACAACACCATTCGGGTTTTTGACATCATCTGACGATTTGTTATTTCCACCAGCTAATTTAACAAAATCATAATTGAAACCATAGCAAATTTTAAAGTAAGAACATGAAGCTTACAAATGAAATTGTTCTTTGAGACAGGAACATGTTTCTTGACAGAATTAGAAACTGTCTTAATTTGTGATCCATCCGTTGTACTTTCATTAGATGAACCGAGAACCAAAGGATCCGTACTCGGTATAGTTTTACCAAGTTTTTGGTGAAGTTTCATCGTCTTTTCATGCTTAGACCCTCTAATGTGGGCTTGGTAAGCATCCACTCCTGTACATGTTACATCACATAACTCACACAACAATTGCTTTTGTCCTGGACGATTACCTTTAGGTGGATTTTGAGTTACCTAAAAATCAAAGCACCATGTAATGAGTACCACACAGATCCATAACTCAAATGATTAAAAAAAATACTACCTTTTGGGCAGCTTCTTTTTTCTTGTGCTTTTGACCATCTAAGTGTTCTTTATAAGTTTGAGGACCTGCACAACTAATTTTACAAACCTCACAATAATGGATAGACTGTTCATTTCGTGTCTTAAAGCCATGACCGCCACCTAAAGAATACAGTAGAAGATAATATAAAAAGATAACATAATTGAAAAATTAGATTAATACCTCTCTTAAAATGTTGATTTTTATTTCCTGTATTCTGACCTTGATTGTAAGGTTTACGCCACATATGGGTAGTGTTAGTTTGTGGTCGTGTTCCTTGTTGCAAAGAAGGACTCTGTACAGCTATTTGTTGCTGTTGTTGTGTTGACTTTATGTGCATTTGACCAGCATTTGCATTATTATGTTGGGGTTGTTGTTGTTGTGGCTGCTGTTGGTAATAATTTTGAGGATACATTGTCTGTTGTTCATAACCTGAAATGAAAAAATCTATTATTAGGTATCAATTTCCTGACATTAACGATTTCAACAGTAGACTAAGCTTTAAAACATACCTCTCTGAGGTGCTTGTTGCCTATTAACAGTCACTGCTGCAACAGCAGCTCTGTATGCATATTGCTGAGCAGTATTTTGGGTTGCTGTATAAATAGAGTTCTGGTCTGTAGTGGTATAAGTCATAGGTTGACCAGTAGACCCAGTTGAAGAATATCCAACAGCTTGAGTTGGTGTAGCAACCTGGGGATTTGCTTGAACATATGCTGCAGGAGTGTTAGCAGCTTGTTGCTGATAGCATGTTGGTTGGGCACTACAAATTGTTCATTATAAATCTTAAAATCAAAAATTAACACCATTTGTGGCTGTAAGAATCTTTGCCACAAATTTTCTATGCTATTTTAAAATTATAGTTATAGTCTAAATGAATAAATAATACAGATTGGTTCGCAGTATTTTAAAAAGCAATTTAAAGACTATTTTTTAACTTTAAAAAAACTCTTTAATAAGAAATTTTATCACTTTTATTGGTAGAAAAAAACATTACTAGTCTATATGTACAATGAAAAATCAAACTGTATAAATTGTTATAAAAAGCAAAAAAGGATGAGGGGGATATAATATGGCAACATCTATTTTTCAGGGAAGAATTCACAATTTAATGATGTTTAAGGTTTGTGGAAACTTTGCATAATAGAAATAGTTTTGTTAAAAAACTAAATTAATTTAGAATTCTTTATAGTTGGTGTATAAATACAATAATTTATGTTTAAAAGAAACGTTTGAAATATATAAAAATTTACAGTAAATTTAAAAGCTTAAAAAATAAAATATTAGACAATCTGTTCAAAGAATTACTGACTAATTAACAGGCATATTAATGAATTATCAGTATCCTAATTGTGACCATAAAACTTTGTTGTAATTCTTCCATATTCTTCTCCCTTATAAATAATGGAATCACCCTCAGGAAGTCTATAAAATATATATCTATTGGAATTATCACCTTGCGTCCAAACATCAAATAAAATGGAGTTTCTTTGTTGCCTTATGTTTACTACTTTGATATACCATCATCACCTTAGGTAATTTTTGACACCATGCCTGTAGATTTTTGTATTTTAGAAATTGTTTATCAATAATAATGCAGGTTATCCTGGATTTAATGTTTCAGATTGGTATCAATTATTTATATATTTTTTATTAAGTATATAATGTTTTGGGTAATTGATTTTTCTTGGTTGAGTGAACAAGATGGTTCATAGATTAAATATTTTGACCAGTCACAAAAAAAGTGGGATTTTTGGAGGCCATTATATGGGATTAGATTGTTAAAATATCTATTAATTGGTATAGTTAAATATTGATAAGTTAAAGAGAAGAATTATCCAAAAACATCTTTGATTTTCATAGTAGATTTTGTAAAGGTTAATATTTTCGAATTTGAAAATATTAAATTAAATTCATAGATATACTCTATCTTTGCTTAAGTTTAACCAGATTGGTAATCTAGCTGATTGTTGTCACTTAGTATTGGATTCTATCAATCTTGGCAAAAATTCAATATTATTAGTAATTACTGTAGTAATATTAAATTCAATAATTGTTTATATGTATCAATTAAATGTATATATTCTGTTTAAAGTTATTTTCAAATTATTTAACCAATTACAAGTCTGGATTTGCCATACATGCGATGCAACATACTTTAGTATAGAAATATTTAAAGATGTCCAATATAGTTCTATATATAATATACAATATCTATGATTAAATTATGTTTGTTGAATTTACAACAAAAAAATTATTGGACCCATACATTAAGTTTCAGTTTGAGAAATAGAATCAGAGTAAAGAGACTATTAAAGTCAATGTTGATTTCCTGTTGTTGGGATCATTGTGTAAAGTATTGAAAGATAGTATTTATAATAAATTCTATTTGTTAAGTAATATTGAATTATTCATTTATTTATTTGTTTGGAAAATAATTAATTTATAAAGAAATTAATAAATTATTCTATATATATTTCCACTTGGCCTGCAGCTGACATCTGCATTTCTGTTTGCTGAAAATTTCTAAATATTTGGGACATTGACAGTTTTGGGAATTCAAATTTGACAGAAAACACCTACATCTTTAGTTTATAGTCTAGTTGAAAATTATATACACTATGAGGGCATTAACCCAGCCAATAAATAATGTTATATTGAGAAAACCAGTGTGATGAATTTGATTTTATTGTTCTTTTATAAACTTGTTATTATAAAACAATAATAAATGAGTTTTATTACACATAAATGAAGGAAATATACTATATAGGATTCTCAGTCCTATTGTATGTACCTACTATTGATAAAGCAAATTTATTAAATTTTATTTCTAATTGTGATTGAAAGAAAAATCCACTATTTTATTTGTTTAAAAATTCATTGTTTTTGAAAAATGGAATCATATAATGAATTATATACTAATTGAAAATATTAAAAAATATGAAACATAAAATGAACATATGAGAAATATAGAATGTGAGTTTTGTGTCAGTAATCTACCAGTTGGAAACAGAGCCCATTTTGAGGTTCTACTATGTTTTATTCATAATATGGTCTAATTGTTCTTGGGACTAAGTATTATTAATTATGATATGATATCTAATGGTTTCAAAATATTGTCAGTTAGGTATACAAAAATTCCATATAATATCATATAACAATATACAGGTAAAATACATTATGATAAGATAAAAAATCTAGATAGTTTTATATTTTACTTTATTGTACCTTTTTTGGCTGCATATTTTTTATGATATATTCTTGACACATTCCACCTTTGGGTGCCATGCACAAAGTATGTATGCTCGGGGTGTGGGGGTGGGTCACCTCAAAGTGTACAGAAGCATACAGGGGGCTACAGGTAAAACATATGTACACTTTGAAAAAAATCATACAACAAAAACAATATTCACAGGTTGGGCAAATTAATATTTTGATTTTGAAAACTAACATGTTGGTAGGTAGCTATTAGTATTTAAATAATAATAGATTTTATTTCATATTTTGTGACATTACCTGTTGCGATCCCTTTATAACCAACTGGGGTAATCTGTTGCCTGAACAATTTTTGCCACCTACATCTGTATATAAATATGCACAACATGGACTCATTGCTGTGGAACCATCAGAGTATGTGACTGAACTAGCAAATTTCAAGTTTGCTACTCTTCAACAGTGCCTTCTACTTAAGCAAATGCTGAAATCAACATACACATAAATGCCTTTTGATATGTACTGTCCATCATACGCCCATACCCCTGTAGGGAGGGGGTCAGCCCAAAGCATACAGGGGGGAGGGGATAGTCAAAAATGCTAAAAAAAGTATGTACTTTGTGCATGGCCCCTTCATTAAATTTATGCTGATCTGTACACAAAAATATATAAAATCAACTTCCCCACATATTATGAACATTATATTTTATAAAATTATAGTCAAAATTGTACTATTTGGAATGAGAGGAAATAGTTAAATTATTTTCCAAATAAGTAATTTTAGACTATATATAGTTAGTTCTTCAAACAAAAAATATAAAAATTGAATACCTATGGTATATATATGCAAATATATGAAAGTGAAAAGGACATTGAATACTTGCAAAATTGCATAAATTATTAGCTAATCAGAGACTACAAATACTAAATACAAATTTCTGTTGCAAGCATTGCAATGCCTGTAAGGAAAATATTAATGGTTATGTCTTACATTGCTTTTTTGATTGTTTGCCTAGACACAGGGGATTGTAAAACCAGTTTTAATGACTTAGCCCCTGGAATTCTCCTCCTGCCTTTTAAACTTAATGAGGAGAATATTGGAGACCCTTATTCTTGGGACTTGTCAGTTTCCAATTATAAATAATTTGAATTTGTTTTAAGCTTGCATATTCATTGCATCACTATGTAAAGTTACCTATGGAACCCATGCTTTAATTTTATGGAGTGCTTTTTCATTGGTTATATGCATTACCAATTGGTTTGTTTTTCAGCTTTAAGCTATATAAACTGTTTTGTGGTTAGGCAGAGCTTATAGTAGCTGAGTTGTGATTTTGTTGTTTGCTCATTTGAAAAAAATGGAATCATATACTAATATGAGCAAACATGCCTACAATGAAATAAAAGATAATAATATATTATAAAGAAATAATAGGTTCTTTTTATTAATATTAGTTTCATCCTTAATTACTACTCAATTTTCATAATTTCAAAGAGAGGGAAGGAGGGGATCAATATTATGACCTTTTTGTATGAATCCATTAAAATTGTGCAAAAACAGAATTTCATTTAAAAATGGAAAATTATAAGCCCTGCATCTACCATTAATTCTAAATTTTCTGGAGGATATAGTTGCCTAAAATTTATTGATTTTAAAGCAAGGAATGCATTAAATAATATTGTGCAGTAATTGCTATAAAAAATTAACATGTTGACATATTTTCCTTAGAACTTATAAAGTATACATTTTTACACACTGAACCCAACCTGCAATGAATAGGAAAAATAAACTTATTAAAACATTTGGGATACAAATATTTCTCAAGTACATCTCAAAATTCTAGGACACTTCTATGTTAATCCAGGACCATTTCATTATTCAGGACTGTATGAACTCCCTATATATACTTATTGAAATATGTGTACTAAATATAATTTTCAATAATTCTTCTGACTCTATATAGTGCTCAAAACAAGGATTTGGAACTTTTTCCTTAATTTACCCACATTTTTATTTGCTTTACTAAGCTTTGTCTGGTCTTTACACCTTCAATCAGATATTCCATCAGACATGAAAAATCAATAAAAAGCTTTAAAAACATTCATATTTCTAAGCCTGAGACAGAGTGGAGCCAGATCTATCTCACTTATTGATTTTTAATCATATATACAGAAATTATTTTTTACAAAATGTTGTAATTAAAAATTAACATATTATTAGAATAAAAAAAATATGGCCTTACTTTGTTTTATATAATACTTATTAAATACCTAATGATAATACCTAAAACACATGGAAATGTGTTTTTTTAAATAAGAATGCAGGTTTTAAAAAATTAAAATGTAGGTAAATAACAAAAAAAGTGCCAATGATTTTGTAATCACTTGTCTGTACAGTATGTTTTTTCTACATGTCCTTGTAGGATATGTATTTGCCCATTTTACCAGTCTATTCCTATAAATATACATAAATTTTGGATGCATTTTAACAATCTACACAAATTGTTTACACATATGCATATTAGTTATTTTTTTAATAGAATTATTAATTTTTAGTTCAACATAAAGCAGTAAAATTCACAAAAATAATATGTGGCTATTGGTATGTATGTATTTATGGATCTCAGGCTGCATGCAGCCTAATAAGGATATATCTGGTGTATAACACTAGTAACTTACAAAGTGTATATTAGTAATAAGCTCAGATTGGTAAATTGCACACAACATGCACACTGCAGGACTGCAATATATATACATATTAATATATAAAATAACCAACTATACCTTTACTTTTCCATAAAATTTTAAATACTCTAGTTACCTTGACTCACTATGAACCCTTCTGTACCTTGGTAACAATTTACCTGCATTCTATGACAATTTTATTGTGTGTGCAGGGTTTTGTATAAAGTATGCTTGCTGCCTGGATATATCTTTGTTAGTATACATAGAATGGCAGCCTGAGTTAACACTGAATAAAAAAGTAAAAATAGTTTAATTTATTTTTTATTAAAGAAAGATAAAATCATTATAATTATTATATACCTAAATGATGCTCCTGGCTGAAAACCAAAGTACTGACTCATTTTAATAATAAAATGAAGTAAAGACACTTATCGATGGCGACGATATGGAAACCTCGATTTAGAACGGCGGATATTAAAGTAGATTTAAACACGATATTTTTTACTGACCAGTATTAAATACATATTTGTTGATAGAAAATGCTAAAATGATACTAAAATCAAAATCCTTAACTATTATATACACTTTTTTCTGTTTTTCATCATTATATCATTAATTGCACTCTCAAAAATATAAATTAATTGCTTTAAACTTTGATGTGAATTACCTATCAACGGCGTCAGAGGGAATTTTTTCTATGTCATTGTGGTCAGTGAGGTAACATAATTAGGGGGGCATTCAGACTGAAACTTAACTAAAAAACATTTGTTTAAAAGAAGTAAAGAAAAACAGAAAAGTTACAAATCTTTTTTGGATATCTATTTTTAACTAATATTGATATCCAAATAATATATACAATCTTAATAATTACATACGATATAATTCGAATAATTAAACAATGAAATATCAATCAACTTTAAATTCACTTTTGCATGTTTCCAATAAAACTGCATGAGTGTATGCACTCATGTCCAGATCTCGAAATATATATATGTCTATAGAAAAGACAAACAATCGTTAGTTTCGGTTGTAGACCATATTACGGAATTGAAATTTACTTCGCTTTTGGTTGTAATCACAAAGGAATAAAAAAAATTTATATCTATCAAAGATCTTATGCAGGTAAAAATATTTTTATATTTTATTTTTCACAAATTTTATTTATATGAAAACATCTATATAACCATAAATGTTTTATATTCCCCTGGTGCACATCAATAGTACCGTAAGACCTAGTTCAAAACAATGAAATATGAACAAATTATAATTTAAAGGTATAAAATTACAGTATGCAACACTAAACAAATACTAACAGCTTTGTTCACAAATGTCCTTACTCGCTTCGTGAAATGGATCGCGGGGTTTCTTCAAATTTTAGGCCCGACATTTGACTAATGTTCTATAGGAAAGATCGCTACTACCAAGTCCAGGAAGTGGAAATGGGTCAACACCAGTAACTATTAAGGATACCCGAAGCTCATTGGATGATCCACACCGAACTCGGATAAGCAAACCTTGAAGAATGACGCGATCAATACCATCAGAGAAAGATGGGCTTACACCATAGTGAATATCGCGCGATGGCGTGATCACTTCCTGTGAACTATGTTCTCCGACATAATAAAGACGCTTCGCGAAAAAGGTAGAAAATTCACGTTCTCCAATGAAACGGAGGTTTTAGCAATGTCTTTAGCGCTACAATAGCTCAAATTAAACAACTCTGGAGCGATCACCTTAGTATGCACGGACAGCAAAGCTCTTATCATGAGCAGTAATAGCGCTTTGGTGCACTCCTTGGAAGATATAATCAAAATGTTTCCTGGCCAGTCAGTAATCGGCAACAAATTAGTAGACAATGAGTCTAAGATGGGTAGGAACGGGAGATCTTTCGAGAAAAGAGTGGGTACTCCGCGTTTAAGACACAACCTGTCCATCAGCTTGTATAGACCTATTTTCATTGCTCTCCAGAAAATCTCTTAATTATCAATTTGTGAAAGGATTATTACCACTACAAATAACATAATTTATACTCATCGCTTCGTCATAAATCGAGGCATCCAACGGTGCTATTCGTTTTCATGTAGTTTATTCCACTGGGAAAATATCGTTGGTTTTGTTACAATATTTCACTTTTTCACAAAATTGATATATTTTACAACAAAGTAAAACTGTGTACCGATCAGATTCCAACTACCACTATCTATCTTAGTCCTAAAGACAAACCCTGGATAACCCCCATCCTCAAAAGCTTAATAAATCAGCGCTGGCATGCCTATCAAATCAAAAACTTCGTCCTCTACAATCATCTCAAAGTGAAAATAAAAAACGAAATTATTAAAGCACAAAAGCTATGGGCCTCCAAATCTGTCAAATCTGTAAAAGACTCGTGAAAATTTATTAACGAAGTCCGCGGTACCAAAGTTAAAGCCAAATTGAACTCCATAATCAGTACATTTCCAAATGTTACTACCGTTGCTAACCACATAAACAACAATCTTCAAAAAGGTTTTACTCACAACAACAACTATATTTCAGCTCCGCAAAGAGATACATCATCTCTAGTTTGTTGGGGTTCTCTCGCAGATCCGTACGATATTTACGCCTTACGGATTAAATTAGACACGTCAAAAGCAACTGGGAGTGATGGCTTATCTCCTCGTCTTCTCAAAGAAGTAGCACTTCATCTCGCAGCTCCATTATGCCACTTCATTAACAGCTCGGTCATCGAAGGCAAAGTACCTAATAAATGGAAACAGAGTTACATAACACCAATTCCAAAAACAAACCCCGCCAAAATCGATGCTATTCGCCCAATCTCTCTCCTACCGGTTGTCGCAAAGATTCTTGAAAAGTGGGTCCTTAAAAGTGTTATACCTGACATTCTACGACACATCGACCAACAACAATTTGGATATGTTCCCTTTTCCTCTACAAACTGTGCCTTGATTACACTCCATGATAAAATCACCAAATACCTGGAAGGTGCTGATTGCAGTGGCGTTGCCGTGTTATCTCTAGACTTTACCAAAGCCTTCGACACGATCTCGCACAATCAGATCATAGACAAACTCCACTGCTGCAATTTTCCATTACACTTCATCAGATGGATTGAATCGTATCTGACTAATCGCACTCAACGTCCAATTCTTGTCAGCAGCGGAGTACCCCAAGGATCAATTATCGGGCGTATTTGTTTATTCTGTTAACTTCCAAGCTAATCAGTGACCAAATTTCACATATCAAATATGCGGATGACACAGCTGTCATTCTTAAAATAACCTCTGACGTTGATGCATCACAACGATACCTCATAAACACTTTTGATTCTATCAAATGCAACAGCAAAAGTTAAATCTCAATTTGAATGCGTCGAAGTCCAAACTCGTTGTTTTTGAAAAAAACACAGTGAAGTCATTAATATATCAATCCCTGGTGTGACTAATGTTAAAACCTTCCAACTTTTGGGTGTAACATTTACATCTAATCTTTAATGGGATTGCCACGTTGACACCATAATAAGAAAATGCGCTTCACGTATGTATGTTCTTCGCATCCTAAAACAATACAGCGCCGAATCTATCTTATTACAAACTTTTAATCATTCTTCCCGTCATCGATTATGCGTCACCCTAGAGAACCCAAAGTCACCGGTTGTGGCAAGTTTTCACGCTTCAAAATGAATGATTTTTACATGAATTGCAAGTTTGTCGTAAGATTGTAGTCTATAGTGCACTCATAAGGTTGTGAGAATGACGTTGGATGAGATGTACTAGAATACATCAGAACAAAAATATGAAAGAAACCATCAACTTTGAGACGTAATCGTGGTCGCATTTTTAACTCTTTGATGTAGTACTGCAGCGAATCAACCTAAAATTAATTTCTGGGATTCCGCCAAAAACGTCCATCTTTTTGGAAAAATAACCCCTGATGCACTTGGAGATAATTCATTGTCAACTTTCTTAAAAATGGCATTTCTTCTCGGAGGTTTTTTCAATAGTCTAGTTATGTAATGTTTTCAGCCAACCGATAATAATACTGTAATTATACCTATTATAATGAAAACCGGCATATAGCTGCAGATTTAACTTAACATAACTGCCACGAGTAATATATGCAGGTCCTTAGATTAACTACAACAGTTTAAATAAATCTCACCCTATAGGACGTGCAAGAAGACTAAAAAGATGTCAAAAGAAATATCTGTTTGGAAGTAATCGCACTAGCTGTTTTTAAGAAGAATTAATAATGATCTCATTGTCAGCAGAATTCTGGATGTCTTAGAATTAAATTTTAAGTCAGAATTAAGAATTCACATAATCCATAAAGCTATGGCTTTACTGTTGGCAACCTTGCACTTCTATAAAAAGGTCATTCTTTCGAGTTCCTCACAGGTGCAGTGGCGAGGTTGAAATTGACGAAAAGAGAATTAACCTCCCGTAATAAAATTTATATCAAACATTTCAAATGAGCTAACGACGACAATAAAAATTTGTATCAAAAAAGTTGTTGTACAAGGGTTCCTTATTTGTAATAACAACTACGGTTTTAAAGATGTCATTTTAACACTATTTAATTTGTTTTAAAAATTTGAAATTTATTATATATAATGGCAGCAAAAAAAACTACTTGTAATCTAACTTCCATAAAACGTAGTTAGCTCAAATCAGATATTATTTTTATTAAAGCTGACACAATTTATGGAATATCAATTCCTTTATGGTATGAACAGATTAGACATATTAGCTAATAATAAAAATATAATTAGGTTTCTGTTTTATAATTGTTCAATTTTTCGTATTTTCAAATTGTTATAAACATTTTAACCACACACCCTGTGCAACAATACCACGTATACAAATACATGTTTAAGGGAATATAAATTTATAAATTTCTTTATTGTTCACTGTTTGCAATACTAAATAATTCTTCCTTTAATCAAGATTATATTATAGCATATTGACTTAATTTTATGAAGTACATTTTGTATCACTTTATAAATGTATTATTATAAATATTTAAATTCATAGTATATTGTAACATTTCTTTATGTTCGTAATTTCAATTTTATAGTTTCCAATCTGATTAAATACAAGAAACCTTTAAACAACAATTTAACGTTTGAAAGAAAAAATGGAAAAACAAAGGAAATAATTGGGACCGTACAATAAGAAGACCGGGCTTAGGACGATTTCCTTTTTTTGGAGTTAGCTATATATTCATGATAAGCAGACATTTA